>JAVIAB010000050.1:42039403-42209403 GCA_032433765.1 Megaustenia siamemsis | reverse complement strand
TAATTCGACGACTGTGTGTTTATATGTTCGGTTGGAGTCAAGAAAGATGTCCTAACATTATTAAGCGATATGCATTTTTTGTTCTCAATATGACGATCGTCATTTTTGGGAGGACGTGAACTTCCGGTATATGGTGGATAGGCGGCAGGAACCATTACAGGCTATGTCTGAAAAGTGTTACTTGTTGCAATTTCCTCATATTCCAAGTCCAGCTTGTTGCAGGAGCTACTGAGTTAAGTGCTCTGTGCACACCGTGAGCTGTGTGTCTCATCCGTTTTGATCATATTTCGATATTCCAATTGTTTACGATGAATGATGATATTGTATGACAGGGAACAGTTGGCTGTGTTCACTTTTTGCGCTGTTTCGCCTTATATCTTTTGGCGTGTGCTGAGACTACTACGTTGGGGACTACAGTTACATTTCTTTGTTTGGGAGATGAGTTAGTAATTCGGATGGTTCCACTGGCACGCGCAGTTGAGCGATTATGGATTTTAATTCGTTTGCAGTGATACAGAGGCCTTCCATAACCAACCAATAACCAACACACACACACGCGCACACATACATACATACGTACGCTCAACACCAAAGAACACGATGAGGAGTAAGAAAAACATCATGACACACGATGAGCTGGTCGCATATTTTTTGTAAATCAAATAAAAGATGAAATCTAATCGGTAGCCAATACCGCGTAAGACCAAATAAAATAAAAAAAATCATATGACAACCAATGATATTAAACAAGAACGGTTCTATTTATAGAGAACCAATGATATTTAACAAGAACGGTTCTAATTATAGACAACCAATGATATTTAACAAGAACAGTTCTTATTTGTAACAAGCAATGATATTAAACAAGAACAGCTTTAATTTGCAACAAGCAATGATATTAAACAAGAACGGTTCTAATATGTAACAACACATGATATTAAACAAGAACAGTTCTTACTTGTAACAAGCAATGATATTAAACAAGAACAGTTCTTACTTGTAACAAGCAATGATATTAAACAAGAACAGTTTTAATTTGTAACTAGCAATGATATTAAACAAGAACAATTATAATTTGTAACAAGCAATGATATTAAACAAGAACAGTTCCAATTTATAACAAGCAATGATATTAAACAAGAACGGTTATAATTTGTAACAAGGAATGATATTAAACAAGAGCAGTTATAATGTGTAACAAGCAATGATATTAAACAAGAACAGTTATAATTTGTAACATTTTGGCAGTTGGACAAAATGAGAAAACCGGATCTCGTCTGTCGGTTCTAGAACGAGGCCTCTTGTGGTGTACATCATGTGCTGAAGTTACGTGCAGATATCTACAAGCAGGTATAAGAAATGTATTATCGCTGCTTCCAGATAATCTCAAACGCTTGCCACACATCATTTTTATCTTGGAAATTATTTCACAATATCAAGAAATAGATGCAAACTACAAACATGTTAACATCGTTGCAATTTAACGAAAAGATGTAAGTGTATTAAAGTCATTTCAAGTTATGACAAAATAAGTACAATAGTGAAGTCATTTCAAGTTATGGTGGTCTCCAAGATGGCGGATCTAGTCCACTTCCTCTCGATCGCTGCAGAAAGTGCATCCAGGATCTGATTAATTTCGGTTATCCGTTGATCTTTTCTGCGTTAAATTCAAAATGATGACATACTTAATACATATGTGCCGCTAAAGCGAGGTCGTAGGCCGACAACAGTCTGTTTTTGACAAATCAAGTGTTGTGAATGAGACCTTCCACCGTCTAGACTTGATCTGTGCTTTACGTCACATTGGTGCTGTTCGTGACCGTCGTTGGAATTCCTTGATGCAAGTTATTTCCATGCTATTCATTAATGTAAACTACTTTGTTAGCCGCAGTTTGGTATCTTTGGGGTATTTGCTTCGTGTTTTGTTCGTCGTATGCTGCTTACACTAAAGTAATCAGAAATCTAAAGGGAGCGAGATTGTGTTCGGCATTGTTGTGTGCTACGTCATCGTAATGGTTCCCTAGACCGGCCGTGCGCTAATCTTACGGTCTGCTGTTTGATGTAAGACGGGGATAATTTGACGACTAACTGTGTGTCTATATGTTCGGAATTGGAGTCAACAACGATGGCCTAACATCATCAAGTGCTACGACGATCATCATTTTCAAGAGGACGTGAATTACCGGTGTATGGGGATAGGAGGAGGGGAACAATTGAAGGCTATGCATGAAAAGTGTTCCTTGTTGCAGTTTCCTCATATTCCAAGTCGCATGTCTGTGTTAGTCACCTCTAGTGACTCGGGCAGATGGTGCTCGTAAACCTGGGAGGGCCGACCATCTAAGGGCGGAATCTCCATACAGAAAAGATCATCTGCTGCCTTGCAGGAAAATTGGGAACAATCAAAGGCTAAGGAAAGCAAACCTGAACCAAATGCTGGCTGAAATCGGAAGCACTGGGCCACTGGCGCCGAACACAGTGCAACGTTTTAACAGGTATTCAAGCGGAGTGGATCTAACATGCTTAAAAAGACATATGTCTTCGTGGGAGAGTCTGGAGTCCTACTCTTGTTGAGTCCTGATCGCAGAGAGATATGTAATAAGCAATGATATTAAACAAGAACGGTTCTAATTTGTGACAACTAATGATATTAAAAAAGAACGGTTCTAAATTGCGGCAACCATTGATACTAAACAAGAACGGTTTTAAATTGCGGCAGCCATTGATACAAAACAAGAATGGTTCTAAATTGCGGCAACCATTGATACTAAACAAGAATGGTTCTAAATTGCGGCAATCATTGATTCTAAACAAGAACGGTTCTAAATTGCGGCAATCATTGATACTAAACAAGAACGGTTCTAAATTGCGGCAACCATTGATACTAAACAAGAACGGTTCTAAATTGCGGCAACCATTGATACTAAACAAGAACGGTTCTAAATTGAGGCAATCATTGATACTAAACAAGAACGGTTCTAAATTGCGGCAACTATTGATACTAAACAAGAACGGTTCTAAATTGCGGCAATCATTGATACTAAACAAGAACGGTTCTAAATTGAGGCAAGCATTGATACTAAACAAGAATGGTTCTAATTTGAGGCAAGCATTGATACTAAACAAGAATGGTTCTAAATTGAGGCAACCAATAATGCTAAACAAGAACGGTTCTAAATTGAGGCAACCATTTATACTAAACAAGAATGGTTCTAAATTGAGGCAACCATTGATATTAAACAAGAACGGTTCTAAATTGAGGCAACCATTGATACTGAGGCAACCATTGATACTAAACAAGAACCGTTTTAAATTGAGGCAAACATTGATACTAAACAAGAACGCTTATAAATTGCAGCAACCATTGATACTAAACAAGAACCGTTCTAAATTGAGGCAACCATTGATAATAAACAAGAACGGTTATAAATTGCAGCAACCATTGACACTAAACAAGAACGGTTATAAATTGCTGCAACCATTGATACTAAACAAGAACGGTTGCAAATTGCGGCTACCATTGATACTAAACAAGAACGGTTATAAATTGAGGCAACCATTGATACTAAACAAGAACGGTTCTAAATTGCGGCAACCATTGACATTAAGCAAGAACGGTTCTAAATTGCGGCAACCATTGACAATAAACAAGGACGGTTCTAAATTGCGGCAACCATTGACATTAAACAAGAACGGTTCTAAATTGCGACAACCATTGATACTAAACAAGAACGGTTCTAAATTGCGGCAATCATTGATACTAAACAAGAACGGTTCTAAATTGCGGCAACCATTGATACTAAATGAGAACGTTTCTAAATTGCGGTAACCATTGATACTAAAGAAGGACGGTTCTAAATTGCAGCAACCATTGATACTAAACAAGAACGGTTCTGAATTGAGGCAAGCATTGATACTAAGCAAGTTCGGTTCTAAATTGCGGCAACCATTGATACCAAGCAGGAAACGGTTCTAAATTGCGGCAACCATTGATACTAAACAAGAACGGTTCTGAATTGAGCCAAGCATTGATACTAAACAAGTTCGGTTCTAAATTGCGGCAACCATTGATACTAAACAAGAACGGTTCTAAATTGAGGCAAGCATTGATACTAAACAAGTTCGGTTCTAAATTGCGGCAACCATTGATACTAAACAAGTACGGTTCTAAATTGCGGCAAGCATTGTTACTAAACAAGAATGGTTCTAAATTGAGGCAAGCATTGATACTAAACAAGAATGCTTCTAAATTGAGGCAAGCATTGATACTAAACAAGAATAGTTCTAAATTGAGGCAAGCATTGATACTAAACAAGAATGATTCTAATTTGAGGCAATCATTGATACTAAACAAAAATGGTTCTAAATTGAGGCAAGCATTGATACTAAACAAGAATGGTTCTAAATTGAGGCAAGCATTGATACTAAACAAGAATGGTTCTAAATTGAGGCAAGCATTGATACTAAACAAGAATGGTTCTAAATTGAGGCAACCAATAATGCTAAACAAGAGCGGTTTTAAATTGAGGCAACCAATAATGCTAAACAAGAATGGTTCTAAATTGAGGCAACCAATAATGCTGAACAAGAACGGTTCTAAATTGAGGCAACCAATAATGCTAAACAAGAACGGTTCTAAAGTGCGGCAACCATTGATACTTAACAAGAACGGTTTTAAATTGCGGCAGCCATTGATACTAATCAAGAACGGTTCTAAATTGCGGCAACCATTGATACTAAACAAGAACGGTTCTAAATTGGGGCAATCATTGATACTAAACAAGAACGGTTCTAAATTGCGGCAATCATTGATACTAAACAAGAACGGTTCTAAATTGCGGCAACCATTGATACTAAACAAGAACGGTTCTAAATTGCGGCAACTATTGATACTAAACAAGAACGGTTCTAAATTGCGGCAACCATTGATACTAAACAAGAACATTTCTAAATTGCGGCAATCATTGATACTAAACAAGAACGGTTCTAAATTGCGGCAACCATTGATACTAAACAAGAACGGTTCTAAATTGAGGCAAGCATTGATACTAAACAAGAATGGTTCTAAATTGAGGCAAGCATTGATACTAAACAAGAATGGTTCTAAATTGAGGCAACCAATAATGCTAAACAAGAGCGGTTCTAAATTGAGGCAACCAATAATGCTAAACAAGAATGGTTCTAAATTGAGGCAACCAATAATGCTGAACAAGAACGGTTCTAAATTGAGGCAACCAATATTGCTAAACAAGAACGGTTCTAAATTGCGGCAACCATTGATACTAAACAAGAACGGTTCTAAATTGGGGCAATCATTGATACTAAACAAGAACGGTTCTAAATTGCGGCAATCATTGATACTAAACAAGAACGGTTCTAAATTGCGGCAACCATTGATACTAAACAAGAACGGTTCTAAATTGCGGCAACTATTGATACTAAACAAGAACGGTTCTAAATTGCGGCAACCATTGATACTAAACAAGAACGGTTCTAAATTGCGGCAATCATTGATACTAAACAAGAACGGTTCTAAATTGAGGCAAGCATTGATACTAAACAAGAATGGTTCTAATTTGAGGCAAGCATTGATACTAAACAAGAATGGTTCTAAATTGAGGCAACCAATAATGCTAAACAAGAACGGTTCTAAATTGAGGCAAGCATTGATACTAAATAAGAACGGTTATAAATTGCAGCAATCATTGATACTAAACAAGAACGGTTCTAAATTGCGGCAACAATTGATACTAAACAAGAATGGTTCTAATTTGAGGCAAGCATTGATACTAAACAAGAATGGTTCTAAATTGAGGCAACCAATAATGCTAAACAAGAACGGTTCTAAATTGAGGCAAGCATTGATACTAAAATGGAACGGTTATAAATTGCAGCAATCATTGATACTAAACAAGAATGGTTCTAAATTGCGGCAACCATTGATACTAAACAAGAACGGTTCTAAATTCCGGCAATCATTGATACTAAACAAGAACGGTTCTAAATTGCGGCAACCATTGATACTAAACAAGAACGGTTCTAAATTGCGGCAATCATTGATACTAAACAAGAACAGTTCTAAATTGAGGCAAGCATTGATACTAAACAAGAATGGTACTAATTTGAGGCAAGCATTGATACTAAACAAGAATGGTTCTAAATTGAGGCAACCAATAATGCTAAACAAGAACGGTTCTAAATTGAGGCAAGCATTGATACTAAACAAGAATGGTTCTAAATTGAGGCAACCATTGATATTAAACAAGAACGGTTCTAAATTGAGGCAACCATTGATACTGAGGCAACCATTGATACTAAACAAGAACGGTTATAAAATGCAGCAACCATTGATACTAAACAAGAACGGTTCTAAATTGCGGCAACCATTGATACTAAACAAGAACGGTTCTAAATTGCGGCAATCATTGATACTAAACAAGAACAGTTCTAAATTGAGGCAAGCATTGATACTAAACAAGAATGGTTCTAATTTGAGGCAAGCATTGATACTAAACAAGAATGGTTCTAAATTGAGGCAACCAATAATGCTAAACAAGAACGGTTCTAAATTGAGGCAAGCATTGATACTAAACAAGAATGGTTCTAAATTGAGGCAACCATTGATATTAAACAAGAACGGTTCTAAATTGAGGCAACCATTGATACTGAGGCAACCATTGATACTAAACAAGAACCGTTCTAAATTGAGGCAAACATTGATACTAAACAAGAACGGTTGTAAATTGCAGCAACCATTGACACTAAACAAGAACCGTTCTAAATTGAGGCAAACATTGATACTAAACAAGAACGGTTATAAATTGCAGCAACCATTGACACTAAACAAGAACCGTTCTAAATTGAGGCAAACATTGATACTAAACAAGAACGGTTTTAAATTGCGGCAGCCATTGATCCAAAACAAAAATGGTTCTAAATTGCGGCAACCATTGATACTAAACAAGAACGGTTCTAAATTGGGGCAATCATTGATACTAAACAAGAACGGTTCTAAATTGCGGCAATCATTGATACTAAACAAGAACGGTTCTAAATTGCGGCAACCATTGATACTAAACAAGAACGGTTCTAAATTGCGGCAACTATTGATACTAAACAAGAACGGTTCTAAATTGCGGCAACCATTGATACTAAACAAGAACGGTTCTAAATTGCGGCAATCATTGATACTAAACAAGAACGGTTCTAAATTGAGGCAAGCATTGATACTAAACAAGAATGGTTCTAATTTGAGGCAAGCATTGATACTAAACAAGAATGGTTCTAAATTGAGGCAACCAATAATGCTAAACAAGAACGGTTCTAAATTGAGGCAAGCATTGATACTAAATAAGAACGGTTATAAATTGCAGCAATCATTGATACTAAACAAGAACGGTTCTAAATTGCGGCAACCATTGATACTAAACAAGAATGGTTCTAATTTGAGGCAAGCATTGATACTAAACAAGAATGGTTCTAAATTGAGGCAACCAATAATGCTAAACAAGAACGGTTCTAAATTGAGGCAAGCATTGATACTAAACAAGAACGGTTATAAATTGCAGCAATCATTGATACTAAACAATAATGGTTCTAAATTGCGGAAACCATTGATACTAAACAAGAACGGTTCTAAATTCCGGCAATCATTGATACTAAACAAGAACGGTTCTAAATTGCGGCAACCATTGATACTAAACAAGAACGGTTCTAAATTGCGGCAATCATTGATACTAAACAAGAACAGTTCTAAATTGAGGCAAGCATTGATACTAAACAAGAATGGTTCTAATTTGAGGCAAGCATTGATACTAAACAAGAATGGTTCTAAATTGAGGCAACCAATAATGCTAAACAAGAACGGTTCTAAATTGAGGCAAGCATTGATACTAAACAAGAATGGTTCTAAATTGAGGCAACCATTGATATTAAACAAGAACGGTTCTAAATTGAGGCAACCATTGATACTGAGGCAACCATTGATACTAAACAAGAACGGTTATAAATTGCAGCAACCATTGATACTAAACAAGAACCGTTCTAAATTGAGGCAAACATTGATACTAAACAAGAACGGTTATAAATTGCAGCAACCATTGACACTAAACAAGAACCGTTCTAAATTGAGGCAAACATTGATACTAAACAAGAACGGTTATAAATTGCAGCAACCATTGACACTAAACAAGAACCGTTCTAAATTGAGACAAACATTGATACTAAACAAGAACGGTTATAAATTGCAGCAACCATTGATACAAAACAAGAACCGTTCTAAATTGAGGCAAACATTGACACTAAACAAGAACGGTTATAAATTGCGGCAACCATTGATACTAAACAAGAACGGTTGCAAATTGCGGCTACCATTGATACTAAACAAGAACGGTTCTAAATTGCGGCAATCATTGATACTAAACAAGAACGGTTCTAAATTGCGGCAACCATTGATACTAAACAAGAACGGTTCTAAATTGCGGCAACCATTGATACTAAACAAGAACGGTTCTAAATTGCGGCAACCATTGATACCAAACAAGAACGGTTCTAAATTGCGGCAACCATTGATACTAAACGAGAACGGTTCTAAATTGCGGTAACCATTGATACTAAACAAGAACGGTTCTAAAGTGCGGCAACCATTGATACTTAACAAGAACGGTTCTAAACTTATTACAGAAAAGAACTTGTCTTCATTCTTACAGCCTGTACAATTCAGCGCGGGACACATTCAGGTTGCCCGAGAAAGCTGTGACTGACTACTTCATTACTGGAACACCAATGAATTAAAGTGATAACATCTGTATCGATATAATATCCCCAGACGAGATAACGATCTAGACGTTTAGCCCTGTAAGACAATGCCTCTAAAAAGAGAGCACATTGGACAGCTGAAACTAGCAAATTGATTTTGACTATATCTACTGTAAACAATGCTTTAATGTGAAACATAATAGTTTAAGATTTCAGAAAAATTAAGTTTTGTGCCTGAAAGTAACATATTTTGTGCTCATTTTGCTGAAAATGTATTTTGTGCGGAAAATCACTAAATTTAGACTGACATGTTTGTTATGATATCTCAGAAACTAATAAAGATAGCTTCATGTAATTTGGTATGCATATAGAACATTACGTTATATTATTTCGCTACTAAGAACTTTTGGATTAGATCTATGGTTGACAAAATATCTCATTTATGGGGAACAATAACAATTTTTTTTAAATTTTAGGGGTAAGTGTTATAAAATATCACTAAAAATCATTAAGTTATTAATCTACAGCATTCGCATTAGTAGAGTCTGTTACAGTGGTATATCCCTACCTGTCTGCCAAATTTGGAGACAAAATATTAATAACTTTTTGAGATATTCTGTCAAATGTCACTAAAAATGTAGTAAAAATTGAATTGAGAGAAAACTGCAAATATGTAACTGTTTTTAAAACATAAACTTGGTTTAATGAGATCCTGCTGCATATGAGTCATCTTCAGGATATTTCTCAGCTCTCTGAACACCTTTTATAGCTCTTTTCATCTTATTATCTATTTTAATCCTTTTTTCAGCTGCTCTTATACGTGCCAGATTAAAATTTCGAAATGACATGTTGTAGTACCCACAGCTTAGTCCTAAATTCTTTAATATTTCAAGTCAGCCCAGTTCTCCTTCATTATAGACAACAATAGCATCATTCATGACTATTTCTAGTCTATCTCTACCAACAAAAGTAGTTTTAGGGCACCTTTCCCAGATCATATGATGGAATGCTTCATTAGCATTTTGCGTTCCACTGTGCAAACACTTGTTCAATAACTCATCATTTGAAAGATCTTCAAACACAGGTTTTATTATTTGCATGACAAAATCTGGCAGCTTATTTTTTATTTGACCATGGCACCATTTTCCACAGTTTAAATGTATTCCTTTCCTATGTTCCCAGATTGACCATGGCACCATTTTCCAGTTTAAATGTATTCCTTTCCTATGTTCCCAGATTGACCATGGCACTATTTTCCAGTTTAAATGTATTCCTTTCCTATGTTCCCAGATTGACCATATTGCCTTTTTCATTTCATCTAAATTTCCTGTGTTTGATCGAATCGTCCCTCCGTAGTGACCCTGAATTCTTTTTATTGCTATTTTTGTCAGTCTTCCAACACCTCCGATTCCTTTATATTTTTTACCATCTTCTTGAAATAGTTTGCTTTTGTTGGCAGTAACTTTATCTAGGAGTCTCTTTCCCATCCTCTTCTGAACATGGCCGCAACACTCTAGTTTTGTCATTGTTTTACCTGTATAAATGGGAGGTTTCAGCTCAGCAATTTCTTTGTAGCTTTTTGAATCTCCATCTCCTAGGTAACCAGTGTATTTGAGGCCATACTGACTGACATCTTAGATTCTTTTCAGAACTACAGGCTCCATGTTTCCTGCACAACCATCATGATTTTTCTTGCAAATGCTCTTGCGTTGTTCCTTCCATTCCAGTAATTTGTCACCAGAAATTTTCTTATTCATCTTTGCACATGATCACAGTAATTAGACAGGACCTCCACATCAAGGACTTTTGCTGGTGCTTTCTTACTTACAGACAGACATGTTGAAATTCTATTTCTGCTTGAAAATCCCATTCTCTGCCATTTACCAGCACAGGGAACTGTCACATCATCTGACTGCTCTGCATTTTTCACTTCAGCTGCTGCCTTTCTCATGCTCGATGCTGCAACTGCTTTAGTTGCATGGAGAATATTATTCTTGAAAACTGATGATCGTTTAGTTTACATGTTGTTGTTAACATGGTTTAGACGTTATTGTTTATGGAATTATAAGAGATTTAGTGGAAAAATTATTCAAATACGTTGCTAGATAAAGAAGTGATGACAATTTGACAATTGTGCATATTTAATGAGATAAAAGAAGGAGTTACCGTGCCAATTAAACATATTATTGTAAAATACTTTCCAACTGTTTTCTGCAACAAGAAATGATTTATTCTATGCACAATTGATTATACTTTCATTTGGTGTACAAATTTAAAATGTCCAATTTTTAAGAAAATACTCATTTTTTAATGGAAAAAGCTGTCCTTAAATAATAATAACACCGCAGCTGGGATAGAAAGACCTAGTCTATTGAGAGTAATTTCCCCCTACTTGTTTTAAATGTTTGCAAAACAGGATTTACACGAAAATGAGAGTCAAAATGAAAACATCGCGTACATTCATTTCACTGTTAAAACACATCGTGCTAAAATTAACGTCAATTATTTTGTTTCCTTTTGTGTAAAGCTGCCACAACACCTTGTATGAGTGTACGTTACACTCAACTACTGGCTCCTTGCTAAAAGCTCTACCGCAGCACTGCAACAATTTGCCTCTTCCCTAAAATTAACGTTAATTTTTGTCCAATGAACTTTCTTGCATTCCAATAATTTCCAATTTAAGAAAAAGTCAAAACATATAAAGGCGAAAAAAGTCTGCCTTAATTGTTGTATAGTTGAAAGATCCTGTCCACACCAGACTTTATATTCTATTAACCTCATTTTCCATGCTTTTTCTATCAGTAGGAAAGAAGTAAACACGTAGTAAAAATAAAAAAGCAAATGAAGATAAATCACCGTTTAATTGAAAACTCCCTTTTAAACGAGAGTTTCTTATTAAACGAGCTGGTGTATAAATATATATAACGTGAGCGCGAAGCGAGGGAGAGAATGAGACATATGGAGAGAGAGGGGGGAGGGGGTGTAGTAACGTGCGAGGAGCGAGTCGAGTAAAAGAATGCGCGAGTGAGTGAGTTATATGGACCTGGTCGGGAGGTGCTGGTTTGCGCCGCAGAGTTAGCAGGACAGCACACATCGAGGGAATATCGAGAGCTCCGAGTTCTATAATATAACCCTGTTCAGTTTTAACGGACAGTTTTATTTCGCTATTGAGTCTGTTCCGAAGACTGACGATGAAGTCTCACTAGTTTGTGCGGGAATTCATCTGAGATTTCACGAGGGTGATTAGTTTTGTTATGTACAGCCTTGCCGAGTGTGAATCGAGTGCGACAACCTAGGAGGTGTTATATACATAACAGGTCATTCGTTGTATGTGATTTAAGAGTTAGTTGAATGTGACTGCTTTCTTGGAAGCTCTTAGATCCAACAAGTGCGAGGAGGTGGTCGCGCGCAATCAGACAACAAAACGTGAGAAAATTATTATAACTACTCCCGCCCTTAACCCAAATTATTTTAGTGGTGATTAATGCATATATTAATAAGTTTTATAATGTGTTCTCCTCTCTCTTTCTCTGCCTCTCTCTTTCTCTCTCTCTCTCTCCTTCTTTCTCTTCTTCTCTCTCTCCTCTTCTCTCTCCCCCTTCTCTCTCTCCTTCTTTCTCTTCTTCTCTCTCTCTCCTTCTCTCTCTCCTTCTCTCTCTCCTTTTCTCTCTCCTTCTCTCTCTCTCCTTCTCTCTCCCCTTCTCTCTCTCCTCTCTCTCCTTCTCTCTCCCCTCTCTCTCCTTCTCTCTCTCCTTCTCTCTCTCCCCTTCTCTCTCTCCTTCTCTCTCTCCTCTCTCTCTCCCTTCTCTCTCTCCTTTTCTCTCGCTCTTTCTCTCGCTCCTTCTCTCACTCCTTCTCTCGCTCCTCTCTCTCCTTCTCTCTCCTACACTCTCTCCTTTACTCTCCTTCTCTCTCTCCTCTCTCTCCATCTTTCTCTCCTTTTCTCTCTCTATTTCTCTCGCTCCTTCTCTCTCCTTCACTCTCTCCTTTACTCTCCCTCTCTCTCTTCTCTCTCTCCTTCTTTCTCTCCTTTTCTCTCTCTATTTTTCTCGCTCCTCTCTCTCCTTCTCTCTCCTTCACTCTCTCCTTTACTCTCCTTCTCTCTCTCCTTCTTTCTCTCCTTTTCTCTCTCTCTATTTCTCTCGCTCCTTCTCTCTCCTTCTCTCTCTCCTCTCTCTCTCCGTCTCTCTCCTTCTCTATTTCCTCTCTCTCCTTCTCTCTCTCCTTCTTTCTCTCCTTCTCTCTATCATTCACTTGTCTTTCTAAGTTCTACGTGACCGTATATATCGATTACTTTTTTTTCGTTTGCCTTCTTCCTCCGTTCCCCTTCTATCTCTCTATCCTGTGTTTTTCTCTCTGTAAATTGTGTACGGAATGCATCAATTAGCCGCTCTTCTCTTTCACTCTAACTCACACAGTCTCTTCCCCACCCCCCCCCCCCCCCCCCCCCCCTTTTTCGTTTGCTCTATTTCTCACTTACAGGGTTTTCCCGTTCTCTAGAAGTTGAGTATAGAATATATTGATTATTCTCTAATGTTTAATCTCACTCTATTTCCATGTCCATCTCATTCTTTCTCTCTCTCTCTCTCTCTCTCTCTCTCTCTCTGTTTCTCTCTCTTTCTCTCCGTTTCTCACTCTTTCTGTCTCCAGTTGTTAATTTATGAGCTAATGAAATATTCTCAATTTAATACGAGATACATCATCGAGTACCGTGCGTGCTGGCACAGGTGATCACGTCTCACCACAGCTTTCTATCTCTACTATTAGCAATTGCCCTTGTGTGTGTGTGTATATATATATAAACACATTATCCACAAACGATTTTAATGCATATATTATGTTTATGTTGATATTCCTTAATATAACGTTTATATATTGCTGGGTTGGGCAAGGTGCGTGATATACCAGTCTCCTTCCTTTTATATAACTCCATTATCTATTTCTCTTTGACTATCTCCATCATCGATATCTTTCTTTCTGTCCCTATTTCTTTTTCTCTATTCTTTATATCTCTATTCTCCTTGGCCCTTTCTCCCTCTGTATGTTTCTTTCACTGCCCTTCCTTTCTCTTTTTGTTCACATTCTCTATACATATTCCCTCTTTCTATCATTATGTACATTTCTCTATGATATTGTTCCTCTTTCGATAGTAACATTATTCTCTCTATCTCTATTTTTTGTTGTTGAAGACTTCTGTCCAATTCTCTCTCATAATCTTTCACTCTCCTTCTTTTCATATCCGTATCTCTCTCTCTCTCTCTCTCTCTCTCTCTCTCTCTCTCTCTCTGTCTCTCGTTCTTCATCTCTACATACACATCGAATTTTTAATGATCGCTATCAGCATTTGGTGACAGTTATTTGAAGATTAGGATCACAATTATAAATGATTTGTTTCTGTAACAAGGGAGACACAGTAGATCATTTGTTACTGTAACAACGGAGACACAGTAGATCATTTGTTACTGTAACAACGGAGACACAGTAGATCATTTGTTACTGTAACAACGGAGACACAGTAGATCATTAGTTACTGTAACAACGGAGACACAGTAGATCATTTGTTACTGTAACAAGGGAGACACAGTAGATCATTTGTTACTGTAACAAGGGAGACACAGTAGATCATTTGTTACTGTAACAAGGGAGACACAGTAGATCATTTGTTACTGTAACAAGGGAGACACAGTAGATCATTTGTTACTGTAACAACGGAGACACAGTAGATCATTTCTTACTGTAACAAGGGAGACACAGTAGATCATTTGTTACTGTAACAAGGGAGACACAGTAGATCATTTGTTACTGTAACAAGGGAGACACAGTAGATAATTTGTTACTGTAACAAGGGAGACACAGTAGATCATTTGTTACTGTAACAAGGGAGACACAGTAGATCATTTGTTACTGTAACAACGGAGACACAGTAGATAATTTGTTACTGTAGCAAGGGAGACACAGTAGATCATTTGTTACTGTAACAAGGGAGACACAGTAGATCATTTGTTACTGTAACAACGGAGACACAGTAGATCATTTGTTACTGTAACATGAGAGACACAGTAGATAATTTGTTACTGTAACAAGGGAGACACAGTAGATAATTTGTTACTGTAACAAGGGAGACACAGTAGATAATTTGTTACTGTAACAAGGGAGACACAGTAGATAATTTGTTACTGTAACAAGGGAGACACAGTAGATAATTTGTTACTGTAACAAGGGAGACACAGTAGATCATTTGTTACTGTAACAAGGGAGACACAGTAGATAATTTGTTACTGTAACAAGGGAGACACAGTAGATAATTTGTTACTGTAACAAGGGAGACACAGTAGATCATTTGTTACTGTAACAAGGGAGACACAGTAGATCATTTGTTACTGTAACAAGGGAGACACAGTAGATCATTTGTTACTGTAACAACGGAGACACAGTAGATAATTTGTTACTGTAACAAGGGAGACACAGTAGATCATTTGTTACTGTAACAAGGGAGACACAGTAGATCATTTGTTACTGTAACAAGAGAGACACAGTAGATCATTTGTTACTGTAACAAGGGAGACACAGTAGATCATTTGTTACTGTAACAAGGGAGACACAGTAGATCATTTGTTACTGTAACAAGGGAGACACAGTAGATCATTTGTTACTGTAACAAGGGAGACACAGTAGATCATTTGTTACTGTAACAAGGGAGACACAGTAGATCATTTGTTACTGTAACAAGGGAGACACAGTAGATCATTTGTTACTGTAACAACGGAGACACAGTAGATCATTTGTTACTGTAACAACGGAGACACAGTAGATCATTTGTTACTGTAACAAGGGAGACACAGTAGATCATTTGTTACTGTAACAAGGGAGACACAGTAGATCATTTGTTACTGTAACAAGGGAGACACAGTAGATCATTTGTTACTGTAACAAGGGAGACACAGTAGATCATTTGTTACTGTAACAAGGGAGACACAGTAGATCATTTGTTACTGTAACAAGGGAGACACAGTAGATCATTTGTTACTGTAACAAGGGAGACACAGTAGATCATTTGTTACTGTAACAACGGAGACACAGTAGATCATTTGTTACTGAACCTCATCTAGTGATGATAAATGATCAAGTTCGATCTTGTTCGACAGGTTCTAGGTTCGCCCAGCTTTAAACGGGTACCTATTTTTTTAATGAGAAAATATGGCGGCCTGGCGTGGTATCGACCATATGAATAATATAATAACAGCTGGTATTGGTCTATAGCGGCGTAACGTGATACCGACCATATTGTCCAAAGAATTTACAGTTGGTAGTTGGTCTATAACGGCGTAATGTGTACCGACCATATTGTCCAAAGAATTTACAGTTGGTAGTTGGTCTGTAGTGGCGTAACGTGTACTGACCATATTGTCCAAAGAATTTACAGTTGGTAGTTGGTCTATAACGGCGTAATGTGTACCGACCATATTGTCCAAAGAATTTACAGTTGGTAGTTGGTCTATAGCGGCGTAACGTGTACTGACCATATTGTCCAAAGAATGTACATTTGGTAGTTGAAAAATTTAGGCATTAACACCATACTTCCAATACCCCTTGATAAATGGGCGAGACAGCCTTACTTTAGCATTTAGTTACATTGCGTGCGCGGAGTTGAATCGTGCCAACATCATAGCTGACAGTGGACAATGGCTGCACATGTCGCCATGTTTCTTCATCGGAGACAAGGGCAGTTGCTTAAACCGATTCGGTTGCTTTGTTATTTTTCAATGTTATTTTTTTTTTCTTCAAAGAAATTAGAGTATGCGACTGAGAATTCTCTTTTCGGTGGAATTCTTTTGTGATCGTCGCTTGTGCAGTTAAATAGCGCATGTATGAATGTCAAACCTGTAACAGAGTTCGAAAATGATGCCAACGTGCTTTGGAAATGCTGTGACATGAAATGGAGCAGGTATGGTAATATGGGACTGCAACGAAATTGATTCCATGGGTCGGATAGGAAAATGTCACAGTTGCCCTCTCCAAACTACACTATAGTAATATCAGAATCATAGATCTGTCTACGTGAGTCATGTCTCGGTCAGTAATAGCCACTGTCAGGGCTGTTTAAATCAAAATCTTGTTTCTATCTGGCTGAATTAGTTTAGCTTATCGGGATCACAAATTTAACTTATCTAAATGACAGTTACATATATCTATCAGAAGTAGAGTAAGTAAAAGTAAAGTACCCCCCGTCACACCAAGTGGTGTATAGGGAAATATGGTGTTAGTGACCCTATATTTTACAGACCTTCAGCACATGATTTTTGGGTTAATTTGGTCGGTATTACGCCCGTGCTGCTTTACTTTCCTAGAAAAAAAAAATCCGGTACCCATTTAAAGCTGGGTGAACCCGGAAGCCGTCGGTTGGGATCGAACCCTACCCCTTGTCCTTTGTAGTCCAGTTCACTAACCACTGAGCTATCGCGGCTCCTATCAGAAGTAGAAATGCTATATTTTAAGCTATTAATCTTATAAAAAAATACATAAATATTATTATATGGGGAACTTCCGAGGCGATAATATTATCGCCTCGGAAGTTCCCCATATAATAATATTTATGTATTATTATTTGTACCCAGTATATAACCACTGGGAACTACTATTCGTGCTGTTTCGTCCAATAAATGTTTGTCTACAACACAAGTATTCAGCCCTACTGGGAGATACTTGCATTAATAGGAAAGTACAAATATACAATTTATTTCCGGTCTGTGATCGTTACCCTATGCTATAGTCATTGAGATCGCCTTTCGTGGAAGACACTACTGCAATAGCCAATTTTTTAGTTGGCTGCGTGGCAGTGTACCAAGCGTTCGGCTTCTCGTGGCAAGGCGCGGTGCCACTGAGTACGGGTTCGATCCCACTTCGGACCATATATTGTTCTTCGTTTTTTTCTATTGTTGTTTGTCTGTCAATTTTTCCGAGTGCTAACACATACTTCTTTGTTCTATTATTCTCTCTTCTGTACTTTACTTTACATGTATCATCTTGGTATTGGTGAAATCTAATACCTTGTTCAATTATATAATAACTCATATATAATATGTTATATGTTAGATAAATATAAGTATGTAGATCGATTCTTAAAACAATGAAAAATATTGTCTCTAAAATCTCATTGATAAAAAGCTTCCGTACGGAAAGAGTTAATGTGAGGGAGATTGAGTCAATAAGTGTCAATATTGCACATCACAATAGGCTTAATGATGCGAATTTTTTAGTTTTAGTTTTAATGTTGTGTGCCTTACAGATGTTAAAGAACCTGAGGAAAAATATTTGGTGAACGGGGTTGTTTGAGGAAGCTATTGGTAGTGTCGCCAGCCTCTGATGTCATTCTCTCCTCTTGAAACAATTCTACTTCTTTCCTTCCTCATCTGCCTTTCAGCGTTAAGGGGAGATATCATTTGCGGTCTTTAGCTCTTCTGTTCGCCTCTGCTGCTGTTATGTTTCCTAGTGCTTCTAATATTCCATCGATCCATCTTTTACGTGGTCGACCCTTGGGTCTGGTGTTCTCACAACGTTTACTGAAGGCTCGTTGTGTTGTGTTTTGATCTTTCTGCCTTGTCACGTGGCCAAACCATTTTATCTGTTGTTTCCTTATATATTCTATGGCGGGGGCTATTCCCAGCTTTTTTCTCAGTTCTTCATTTCTGATCTTATCTCTCAGACTGTTTCCTGTCATTCGTCTAACACATTAACAATGAAAAACAAAATTACCAGCAGAGTGCATTACAGTAACGATCAGGCTACGTGAGCTAGATGAAGCAAATAATATCAGGAACCTCCAAGCAGTCAGTATTTATATATAAATATAGTGTATCGGGAATGGACAGTATTCACCTATACAACAGGTCGACTGCTTCAGTCACACATGTAGGCAGTGTTGACTGCTTCAGTCACACATGTAGGCAGTGTTAACTGCTTCAGTCACACCTGTTGGTAGCAATAACTGTTTCTGTCACACCTGTTGGCAGTGATCACTGCCTCTGTCTCACTTGTTAGCAGTGATAACTGTTTCTGCCTCACCTGTTGGCAGCTATAACTGCTTCTGTCTTACTTGTTGGCAGTGATAACTGCTTCTGTCTCACTTTTTGCCAGTGATAACGGCTTCTGTCTCACCAGTTAGCAGTGATAACTGTTTCTGCCTCACCTTTTGGCAGCTATAACTGCTTCTGTCTTACTTGTTGGCAGTGATAACTGCTTCTGTCTCACTTTTTGCCAGTGATAACTGCTTCTGTCTCACCAATTAGCAGTGATACCTGCTTCTGTCTCATCAGTTAGCACTGATAACTGCTTCTGTCTCACCAGTTAGCAATGATAACTGCTTCTGTCTCATCAGTTAGCAGTGATAACTGCTTCTGTCTCACCAGTTAGCAATGATAACTGCTTCTGTCTCACCAGTTAGCAGTGATAACTGCTTCTGTCTCACCAGTTTGCAGTGATAACTGCTTCTGTCTCACCAGTTTGCAGTGATAACTGCTTCTGTCTCACCAGTTAGCAATGATAACTGCTTCTGTCTCACCAGTTAGCAGTGATAACTGCTTCTGTCACGCCAGTTAGCAATGATAACTACTTCTGTCTCACCAATTATCAGTGATAACTGCTTCTGTCTCACCAGTTAGCAGTGATAACTGCTTCTGTCTCACCAGTTATCAGTGATAACTGCTTCTGTCTCACCAGTTAGCAATGATAACTACTTCCACTCCCATTCTTTTAATAGAGATCGTCATAAAGTAATCTTCACTCTTCTTTGTAATTTATATGAACCTTAACCCCTACCCGATACACTCTATCCTGACTTTTCATCTAACAACACATTTTCATCAAGTCATCCACGAAATACTTCATTGTTGTGTCCTTGATATAGATCTCATTTTTGCACAAAGTAGGCCTCTTGTCATCAATAATTCCAAATGCAATTTTTTTCGTCTGAGTAATTGAAAATAATACTTATTTTTTAAATCATCAACCTAGCATAAATCTGGCCGTGAAGATACATATCTTCATTAATGGATGTTTGTGCAGAATAAAAGATGGAAATGGCAGGACAACATATCACTAACATAGGATTATGGGAAAGTATCAGTTAAATACCAGTGGATAAAGATATACAGCGAAGACTATGACGCTGGATAGATCACACACTGAGGAAGCTAACTGAGAGTATTACACTACAGGCCCTTTTTTGAAATCCCCGTGGAAAAAGACAAAGAGGGCGACCAAAATGTTCTTGGAGAAGACAAATGGAAGCAGAGATGAAGATGACGGGGAAGACATGAAATGATCTTAAAAGAATGGCAAGAAGCAGAATGGCTTGAATAGTGTTTGCTGAAGGCCTGTGTTCCACAGGGAGTTGAAAGTGTTTGTTGAAGACCTATGCTCCACATGGAGCTGAAAGTGTTTGTTTAAGACCTCTGCTCCATAGGGGGTTGAAAGTGTTTGTTGAAGAACTATGCTCTACATGGAGTTGAAAGTGTTTGTTGATGAACTATGCTCTACATGGAGCTGAAAGTATTTGTTGAAGAACTATGCTCTACATGGAGCTGAAAGTGTTTGTTGAAGAACTATGCTCTACATGGAGTTGAAAGTGTTTGTTGAAGAACTATGCTCTACATGGAGCTGAAAGTGTTTGTTGAAGAACTATGATCTACATGGAGCTGAAGTGTTTGTTGAAGAACTATGCTCTACATGGAGCTGAACGTGTTGGTTGAAGGACTATGCTCTACGTGGAGCTGAACGTGTTGGTTGAAGATCTATGTTCCACAGGGAGCTGAACGTGTTGGTTGAAGATCTATGCTCCACATGTAGCTGAACGTGTTGGTTGAAGACCTATGCTCCACATGTAGCTGAAAGTGTTTGTTGAAGAACAATGCTCTACATGGAGCTGAAAGTGTTTGTTGAAGACCCTGCTCCACATGGAGCTGAACGTGTTGGTTGAAGACCCCTGCTCCACATGGAGCTGAACGTGTTGGTTGAAGACCTATGCTCCACATGGAGCTGAACGTGTTGGTTGAAGACCTATGCTCCACATGGAGCTGAACGTGTTGGTTGAAGGCCTATGCTCCACAGGGAGCTGAACGTGTTGGTTGAAGACCTATACTCCACATGGAGCTGAACGTGTTGGTTGAAGACCTATGCTCCACATGGAGCTGAACGTGTTGGTTGAAGACCTATGCTCCACATGGAGCTGAACGTGTTGGTTGAAGACCTATGCTCCACATGGAGCTGAACGTGTTGGTTGAAGACCTATGCTCCACATGGAGCTGAACGTGTTGGTTGAAGACCTATGCTCCACATGGAGCTGAACGTGTTGGTTGAAGGCCTATGCTCCACATGGAGCTGAACGTGTTGGTTGAAGACCTATACTCCACATGGAGCTGAACGTGTTGGTTGAAGACCTATGCTCCACATGGAGCTCAAAGGTAGAAGAAGAAGAAGAAGTATACACCTAATTTTAGCAACGCTGATAATTCTAATGGAGCACATACCCTGCACGATTCGTTCTCCTTTTTTTAGAAAGTGCTCAGCATCTATCCATTGTGACATAAATAGCGTGATGGTGCCCAACCCATCATCGATCAGTGACGAAATGAAGTGCTAGTACATAATGAGAAACATTCTTTTCCCAATTTGAAACCTGCCATTGTTGCTAGCGCTGTAATACCTCTCCTAGTTCTCTCGATGACGTGTTCAACATTGTGGTTATTTGAAAGACTGCAGTAAAATGTTATTATCAAATATATTCCAGCCTGTCGTTCCTTTCTGTGGCCTGCCATTTAATTATACTCCAGGGAGATCGGCTTTGATATTACTTAATGAGGACCCACATTATGCTAGCCGTTTTGGATTTTACTTGTTATCTGGACTCGCAGCATCGTTACGTGATGGTCAAGTAACATCTTTATGTAGCGGTCAAGTAATATCGTTATGTAGCGGTCAAGTAATATCGTTGAGTGATGGTCAAGTAATATCGTTATGTAGCGGTCAAGTAATATCGTTGAGTGATGGTCAAGTAATATCGTTATGTAGCGGTCAAGTAATATCGTTATTTAGCGGTCAAGTAATATCGTTATGTAGCGGTCAAGTAATATCGTTATGTGGGGGTCAAGTAATATCGTTATGTGGGGGTCAAGTAACATCGTTATGTAGCGGTCAAGTAATATCGTTATGTAGCGGTCAAGTAATATCGTTATGTAGCGGTCACGTAATATCGTTATGTAGCGGTCAAGTAATATCGTTATGTAGCGGTCAAGTAATATCGTTATGTAGCGGTCAAGTAACATCGTTATGTAGCGGTCAAGTAATATCGTTATGTAGCGGTCAAGTAGCATCGTTATGTAGCAGTCAAGTAATATCGTTATGTGATGGTCAATTAACATCGTTACGTGATGGTCAAGTAATATCGTTATGTGGCGGTCAAGTAATATCGTTATGTAGCGATCAAGTAACATCGTTATGTAGCGATCAAGTAATATCGTTATGTAGCGGTCAAGTAATATCGTTATGTTGCGGTCAAGTAACATCGTTATGTGGCGGTCAAGTAATATCGTTAAGTGATGGTTAAGTAACATCATTATGTGATGGTCAAGTAATATCGTTATGTGATGGTTAAGTAATATCGTTAAGTGATGGTCAAGTAACATCATTATGTGATGGTCAAGTAATATCGTTATGTAGCGATCAAGTAATATCGTTATATAGCGATCAAGTAATATCGTTATGTGATGGTCAAGTAATATCGTTATGTAGCGATCAAGTAATATCGTTTTGTAGCGGTCAAGTAATATCGTTATGTAGCGGTCAAGTAACATCGTTAAGTGATGGTTAAGTAATATCGTTATGTAGCGGTCAAGTAACATCGTTAAGTGATGGTCAAGTAATATCGTTATGTAGCGGTCAAGTAATATCGTTAAGTGATGGTTAAGTAACACCGTTATGTGATGGTTAAGTAATATCGTTAAGTGATGGTCAAGTAACATCATTATGTGATGGTCAAGTAATATCGTTATGTAGCGATCAAGTAATATCGTTATATAGCGATCAAGTAATATCGTTATGTGATGGTCAAGTAATATCGTTATGTAGCGATCAAGTAATATCGTTTTGTAGCGGTCAAGTAATATCGTTATGTAGCGGTCAAGTAACATCGTTAAGTGATGGTTAAGTAATATCGTTATGTAGCGGTCAAGTAACATCGTTAAGTGATGGTCAAGTAATATCGTTATGTAGCGGTCAAGTAATATCGTTAAGTGATGGTCAAGTAATATCGTTATGTAGCGGTCAAGTAATATCGTTGAGTGGTGGTCAGGTAATATCGTTATGTAGCGGTCAAGTAATATCGTTGAGTGATGGTCAAGTAATATCGTTATGTAGCGGTCAAGTAATATCGTTATGTAGCAGTCAAGTAATATCGTTATGTAGCGGTCAAGTAATATCGTTATGTGGGGGTCAAGTAATATCGTTATGTGGGGGTCAAGTAACATCGTTATGTAGCGGTCAAGTAATATCGTTATGTAGCGGTCAAGTAATATCGTTATGTAGCGGTCACGTAATATCGTTATGTAGCGGTCAAGTAATATCGTTATGTAGCGGTCAAGTAATATCGTTATGTAGCGGTCAAGTAACATCGTTATGTAGCGGTCAAGTAATATCGTTATGTAGCGGTCAAGTAACATCGTTATGTAGCAGTTAAGTAATATCGTTATGTGATGGTCAATTAACATCGTTACGTGATGGTCAAGTAATATCGTTATGTGGCGGTCAAGTAATATCGTTATGTAGCGATCAAGTAACATCGTTATGTAGCGATCAAGTAATATCGTTATGTAGCGGTCAAGTAATATCGTTATGTTGCGGTCAAGTAACATCGTTAAGTGATGGTTAAGTAATATCGTTATGTAGCGGTCAAGTAACATCGTTAAGTGATGGTTAAGTAATATCGTTAAGTGATGGTTAAGTAACATCATTATGTGATGGTCAAGTAATATCGTTATGTGATGGTTAAGTAATATCGTTAAGTGATGGTCAAGTAACATCATTATGTGATGGTCAAGTAATATCGTTATGTAGCGATCAAGTAATATCGTTATATAGCGATCAAGTAATATCGTTATGTGATGGTCAAGTAATATCGTTATGTAGCGATCAAGTAATATCGTTTTGTAGCGGTCAAGTAATATCGTTATGTAGCGGTCAAGTAACATCGTTAAGTGATGGTCAAGTAATATCGTTATGTAGCGGTCAAGTAATATCGTTAAGTGTTGGTTAAGTAACACCGTTATGTAGCGGTCAAGTAATATCGTTAAGTGATGGTCTAGTAATATCGTTATGTAGCGGTCAAGTAATATCGTTAAGTGATGGTCAAGTAACATCGTTAAGTGATGGTTAAGTAACATCGTTAAGTGATGGTCAAGTAACATCGTTAAGTGATGGTCTAGTAATATCGTTATGTAGCGGTCAAGTAATATCGTTAAGTGATGGTCAAGTAACATCGTTAAGTGATGGTTAAGTAACATCGTTAAGTGATGGTCAAGTAACATCGTTAAGTGATGGTTAAGTAATATCGTTATGTAGCGGTCAAGTAATATCGTTAAGTGATGGTCAAGTAACATCGTTAAGTGATGGTTAAGTAACATCGTTAAGTGATGGTCAAGTAACATCGTTAAGTGATGGTTAAGTAACATCGTTATGTGGCGGTCAAGTAACATCGTTATGTAGAGGTCAAGTAACATCGTTATGTAGCAGTCAAATAACGTCGTTATGTGGCGGTCAAGTAATATCGTCATGTGGCGGTCAAGTAATATCGTTATGTGGCGGTCAATTAACATCGTTATGTGGCGGTCAAGTAATATTGTTATGTGGCGATCAAGTAATATCGTTTTGTAGCGGTCAAGTAATATCGTTATGTAGCGGTCAAGTAACATCGTTAAGTGATGGTTAAGTAATATCGTTATGTAGCGGTCAAGTAACATCGTTAAGTGATGGTCAAGTAATATCGTTATGTAGCGGTCAAGTAATATCGTTAAGTGATGGTTAAGTAACACCGTTATGTAGCGGTCAAGTAATATCGTTAAGTGATGGTCTAGTAATATCGTTATGTAGCGGTCAAGTAATATCGTTAAGTGATGGTCAAGTAACATCGTTAAGTGATGGTTAAGTAACATCGTTAAGTGATGGTCAAGTAACATCGTTAAGTGATGGTCTAGTAATATCGTTATGTAGCGGTCAAGTAATATCGTTAACTGATGGTCAAGTAACATCGTTAAGTGATGGTTAAGTAACATCGTTAAGTGATGGTCAAGTAACATCGTTAAGTGATGGTTAAGTAATATCGTTATGTAGCGGTCAAGTAATATCGTTAAGTGATGGTCAAGTAACATCGTTAATTGATTGTTAAGTAACATCGTTAAGTGATGGTCAAGTAACATCGTTATGTGGCGGTCAAGTAATATCGTTATGTGGCGGTCAATTAACATCGTTATGTGGCGGTCAAGTAATATTGTTATGTGGCGGTCAAGTAATATCGTTATGTGGCGGTCAAGTAATATCGTTATGTGGCGGTCAAGTAACATCGTTATGTGGCGGTCAAGTAACATCGTTATGTGGCGGTCAAATAATATCGTTATGTGGCGGTCAAGTAATATCGTTATGTGGCGGTAAAGTAACATCGTTATGTGGCGGTCAAGTAACATCGTTATGTGGCGGTCAAGTAATATCGTTATGTGGCGGTCAAGTAATATCGTCATGTGGCGGTCAAGTAATATCGTTATGTGGCGGTCAAGTAACATCGTTATGTGGCGGTCAAGTAACATCGTTTTGTGGCGGTCAAGTAATATCGTTATGTGGCGGTCAAGTAACATCGTTATGTGGCGGTCAAGTAATATCGTTATGTGGCGGTCAAGTAACATCGTTATATGATGGTGCCGTAACATCGTTATGTGATGGTCAAGTAACATCATTATGTGGCGGTCAAGTAACATCGTTATGTGGCGGTCAAGTAATATCGTTATGTGGCGGTCAAGTAATATCGTTATGTGGCGGTCAAGTAACATTGTTATATGATGGTGCCGTAACATCGTTATTTGATGGTCAAGTAACATCATTATGTGATGGTCAAGTAACATCGTTAAGTGATGGTCAAGTAATATCGTTATGTGATGGTCAAGTAACATCATTATGTGATGGTCAAGTAACATCATTATGTGATGGTCAAGTAACATCGTTATATGATGGTGCCGTTATATCGTTACGTGATGGTCCAGTAACATCGTTATGTGGTGGGCCAGTAACACCGTTATATGATGGACCAGAAACACTGCCATGTGATAGACCAGTAAGACCGTTATATGATGGAGCAGAAACATCGCTATATGATGGACCAGTAACACCGGTATATGATGGGCCAGAAACACCGCTATATGAAAGACCAGTAATGCCGATATATATTATACACCAGTAACACCGCTATGTGATGGACCAGTAACACCGCTATATGATAGACCAGTAACGCCGGTATATGATGGGCCAGAAACACCGCTATACGATAGACCAGTAACACCGCTATATGATAGACCAGTAACACCGCTATGTGATGGGCCAGAAACACCGCTATATGATAGACCAGTAACACCGCTATGTGATGGACCAGTAACACCGCTATATGATAGACCAGTAACACCGCTATGTGATGGACCAGTAACACCGCTATATGATAGACCAGTAACACCGCTATGTGATGGACCAGTAACACCGCTATATGAAAGACCAGTAATGCCGATATATATTATACACCAGTAACACCGGTATATGATGGGACAGAAACACCGCTATGTGATAGACCAGTAACACCGCTATATGATAGACAGTAACACCGATATGTGATAGACAACAACACCGCTATATGATAGACCAGTAACACTGCTATGTGATAGACAGTCAACACCGGTATATGATAGACAGTAACACTGCTATGTGATAGACAGTAGCATCGCTATGTGATAGACCAGAAACACCGCTATATGATAGATAGTAACACCGCTATGTGATAGACAGTAACACCGCTATATGATAGACAGTAACACCGCTATGTGATAGACAGTAACACCGCTATGTGATAGACAGTAACACCGCTATATGATAGACAGTAACACCGCTATGTGATGGACAGTAACACCGCTATGGGATAGAAGCGTCATATTAGCTTCTTTAACTTCCTCTTTTATTAAATGGCATTGTCGGATGCCAAATGCAGAATTGATAAACAAGGATATATATATATATATTTATTTATTTATTATGGAGAGATATGAATACTCGTGCTGTCAAACATGGTACGTGATGATGATGATGATGGCATTAATAGTCCTGGAAATATGTAAGGAAAATAATTCAATGACCATTCTCAGCGTCGTTCAACACGATATCCTCTGTGAAGTACTACATGACCGAACACATGTTTGTACTAGCCTTCACACTGACTCTGCAATGAAAGAGACATAACTTTCATATTTCTGACCTTTTCTACTAGTGATTTGAATGTTTAAAACATTCTCGCTCTTCTATTCGCTGATCATGTCTGTGAGTTAATTGTTGGCTTTGTATATGTAAAGGTAATATATGAGACTTAAATCGACGCCTTAGCACGCGAGTTTTTACCCATATGTGCTCGGCTGCCTATCCAGAAGTGTTCGGAGACATTCGGAGATCACTTCAAGCATTGAGACTCACGATGCTAGGCGACATTCCTCACCTTCCCACGGTACTACCCTGGTACCCATTTCTGCCAGCGGCTGGGTCGACTGCAGGGGTATTTTTGTCCAACAAGTACAATTCACACTGCTTCCAGCGGAAATTGAACACGTGTTGTTCGAATGTCGGTAGCCCAGTCGGGTGGTTTATGTATTGCCTATTTTTATTCTCCGTTCCTAATTCATTATTTCTTATAATTGTTTGGGGCCACCGTAGCCTAGTTGGGAAAACCACCCGACTAGACTACCGACGTTCGGACAACCCGTGTTCGATTCCCGCTGGGAGCAGTGTGAGTTGTACTCGTGGTTGGAAGAAAAATACCCCCACGGTCGACCCAGCCTTTGGCAGAAATGGGTACCAGGGTATTACCCTGGGAAGGTGAGGAATGTCGCCTCGCATTCGATGCTTGAAACAATACTGTCCAAAAATCTCCGAACATTTCTGGATAGGCGGCCGAGCACATATGGGTGGAAACTCGCGCGCTAAGACGCCGGTTCAAGTCTCGTACTTTACCTTTACCGTTACCTTTTTTTTCTGATTCTCTGTCTCTAATTCACTGTTTCTGATTCTCTGTTTCTAATTCTCTATTTGTAATTCTCCATTTCTAATTCTTTATATCTAAATACCATCTTCTATTCCCTCTTTTATAGTTCTTTTTTTTAAAACTTTCTATTTTTTATTATTTATTTCTAATTGTCAATTTTTAAATTTTATTTCTATTTTTTTTTTAAATTTCTAATTCTTTTTTAAATTCTCTATTTCCCATAAACTATTTCTAATATTTTATAAGTAGTTATCTTTTTCACTGTATCTATTTCTAATTCTCTATTTCTAAATCTCTCTTACTTAATTCCCTTTTCTAATATTTTTTTAAAACCTTTTATTTCTAATTCTCCGTTTCTAATTCTCTCTTTCTTAATCTAACTTTCTAATACTTTATTCATTCTTTCTTTCTAATTCTTTATTTATAGTTCTCTATTTCTAGCTTACACATATTTCTCATCCTTTTCTTTCCAACAATCTTTGACTTTGTACCCACGTATCTCTGAAAGAATAAAATTATATGAGTGTAATATATTGCTTACATAATGTAATCAAGCAGGCGAATATTCTGATAGCAACACACGTAATTTATTTGGTATTTAATCAACAAAGATTCTGTGGTGTATTGTGATTACTCGGATTGGATTATTTTATTTCTTTGGTTTCTGAAAACGAGTGATTACAAGTAATATGGCGGAAGGTGTCATTGCAAACAGTGGCGGAGGGGGCGGGCAGAATCCGACAGTGTCTGACCCTCGATTACCTTTGACCCCCATGCAAGTGTTTAAGCTGAAGAAAAACTGGAAAGGTATCAAACGGAGGCTTGAGGACACGGGAGTGGAAATGCTGATTCGGTGAGTATTATATTTCGTGATGTGTGATAAATGAGTTTAGTTGTGAAATGAGTTGTGATATATGTGATGAGTATGTTTTACATCTAAGATGTGTGCATTGGAATGTATTATGAGAGATGTGTGCTTAAGAAACTAAATAAAAATTGCTTTAGATGCTTGGTGAGTGCGTTTTAAGGTGTCAAATGAATTTACATTAAATGCGTGTTGAGTGTATTTAAGATGTGAAATATACATTAGATGCGTGTTGAGTGTATTTCATATGTGAAACACCCCAAACCAGGATGCCTTTCATAATATGAATAGATATGAACAAGTTATCATTAAACGCCTCAGAACAGGACACAATCGACTCCATAGTCACATGTATACAAAATTCAAGATCGGCACATCAACTACTTGTACATGTGGACAGGCGCCCCAGACTGCTGAACACATACTTCAAGATTGCACAGAATATAGTAGACTAAGGAAAATCCATTGGCCCTTAGATACAACACTACAGACAAAACTATATGGGCCACTACAAGAGTTACAAAAGAAAGTAACATTTACACAGGAAACGACATTGCAGATATAGACAATACTTCGGCTGAATGAAAGATAGATATGTGAAACATACATTAGATGCGTGTTGAGTGTATTTAAGATGTGAAACACACATTAGATGCGTGTTGAGTGTATTTAAGATGTGAAACACACATTAGATGCGTGTTGAGTGTATTTAAGATGTGAAACACACATTAGATGCGTGTTGAGTGTATTTAAGATGTGAAACACACATTAGATGCGTGTTGAGTGTATTTAAGATGTGAAACATACATTAGATTTATAACGGTAAGCCTATGATTTTGAAATGTCATTTGACTATATACAATTGTGCAGCTTAAAGACCATACCA
This sequence comes from Megaustenia siamemsis, assembly GCA_032433765.1. Lineage (NCBI taxonomy): Eukaryota > Metazoa > Mollusca > Gastropoda > Stylommatophora > Ariophantidae > Megaustenia > Megaustenia siamemsis. Next base: position 42,179,571 of record JAVIAB010000050.1, on the reverse strand, counting down.
TTTGGAAGTTTGGAGCAGTTCGGTTTAGAGACGGGTATTTATACTCTTCTTCGCTTCTATTACTTCTCTCAGCCTTACGAACCACGCACCAATTTAAAACCCAAAATAGATTATCCATCTGGTTAGTGAACCAGTGGCGCAGCTTGGGGGCGTCTTAGTAGATCATAGGAGGAAGAGGTATGTATTACAGCACTCAGAAAAAAATGACAAATAAACAACAATAGAAAAAAAACAAAGAACAATATATGGTCCGAAGCAGTTTATTTGTCTTTTTTTTCTGAGTGCTGTAATACATACCTCTTCCTCCTATGCTTCCCTGAATTATCCCCTCGGAAGTTTCCCTCTATAATAATATTCATTTATTATTATTTGTCTCGAGCGTCTTCGGAGTTGGCTCTCAAGCCACAAAATTCTTAGAGGTACAACAATCCAAAAAGAAAGTTCATCATTCATCATTGAGTGCCGTCTCCGCATCGAAGGTTGGCTACCATGGAGCGCCATTCCACTCTGTCTCTTGCTTTGATGGTGCAGATTGTCATAGGCTGACTTGTCCATCTTTTGATGTTACTCGTCCATGTTAGTCTTGGTTTGCCTCTGCCTCTTTTACCTTGTATTTTCCCTTCTAATATTACTTTTATTAGACTGTTGTGTCTTTTAACATGACCAAAAAATTTCATTTGTCTTGCTCTAATTGCGTTTAGTAGTTCTTTTTTCATTTTTAGTTGTTTTAAAACTTCATCGTTTGTTTTCTTTTCTTTCCATCCAAATTCTACCTATTCTTCTATATATCCACATTTCAAAGGCTTCAATTTTCTGTTCTGTTTTCTGGTCTAATGTCCATGTTTCTGCACCATACAGGAATATTGAGAAGATGTTAACATTTTGCTATTCTTAGTTTCAGCCCTGGTGTTATTTGTTTTGATGTTAGTATATTTTTCATGGCATTGAAATTACTTTTTGCCATTCCTATTCTTTTATTTATTTCAGTTGTACATTTTCCATCACTGGTTATAGTATGTCCCAGGTAGATGTAGCTCTGGACTGTCTCTAGATGTATTCCTTCAACTTTGATATTTAATTGTAGGTCTTGAGAATTTTCTTTGTTTATGATCATAGTTTTAGTCTTTTTAAAAAAAAAAAAAGAAAGTAGTATTAATAATAACAGGTTAGGGGGCGCAATATTTGCCTTGCTCCAGGTTCTGACAAACCCACGCCTCGACAGACCACGCCACGCCACTGTAGTGAACAAATAACTATCAAGACCTTTCTCTAGCTCCCCGCGGTGAACATAATAACAAAGCTGTCAAAACGAGCCGGGATCGAGGAGGGAAGACAAACCGGGTGTCCTCAAATGCTGTGGTGAAATTGCGTGTATTGGATAACTCATGGGATTGTATATCCCAGAAATTTGGTATTGCATGAGAATACTATCATCATCATCATGTGCCATACCGGTTGGCGTAGGTGATCATGTCCCTCCACAATCTTCTATCTTACAGTGCATCGTATGAGTTCTGTTGTTGACTGTTTTCAATGCCATGACACCAAGCTATCCAGTATTTTCTCTCTTTGTCGTCCGCGATCTCTCTTTCCTTTTATTTTGCCAGTTGTAGCCAAGTATTCCAACTTACCTCTTCTCATGATGTGCCCGAAAAATGTTGATTGCTTCTTTCTGTTTTTTAAAGAGCTCCCTTTTTGTGTTGGCCTCTTTGAGAACTTCCTCATTGGTCTTTTTAGCTGTCCAGGGAATTTTCAACATTCTTCTGAGATGATAATAATATAACATGTTAATAATATAACATGATAATAATATAACATGATAATAATATAACATGATAATACTATAACATGATAATAATATAACATGATAATACTATAACATGATAATACTATAACATGATAATAATATAACATGATAATAATACAACATGATAATAATACAACATGATAATAATATAACATGATAATAATGCAACAATATGATAATAATACAACATGATAATAATACAACATGATAATAATACAACATGATAATAATATAACATGATAATAATACAACAATATGATAATAATACAACATGATAATAATACAACATGATAATAATACAACATGATAATAATACAACAATATGATAATAATACAACATGATAATAATACAACATGATGATAATAATACAACATGATAATAATACAACAATATGATAATAATACAACATGATAATAATACAACATGATAATAATACAACATGATAATAATAGAACATGATAATACTCTAACAATGGACAGAGTTAACGGAAAGAAGAGTAGAGGAAAACCAATAGAAACAATATTGAACAACTTATCCAAATGGCATTAACAAAAGATCACCTACTGAAATTATGACATGCGCGAAGGACCGAAAGATATGGAGAGAGATGATCGCCTACGTCAACCGGCATAACAGATGAAGATGATGATAATGATGGTATTTATATTCGAGGATTTCCACAAATCCAAAGAAGTAGAATGGTCTAGGACGCATTCCAACATTTTAATCTTGACAGACTGCTCGTTCCGTAGCTCTAATTTTGCAATAGCTCTCGCACTTTCGATAATTGAGTAATAATTGCATGAGCTTATAGTGCTAAACGGTTCAAAATTGATTGTTGGTAATAGGGTTAACGAATCAGTTTTATCTTAGATCTTGCTCAACATAAACTGTAAGCGTATATAATTTAGTTTCTATCACCAGTTGTACCGACTCATGCAGAAATATTCGTAGAATGTTTAGGAAGGCGTTGATAGCGCTGTTTGCTCAAAAAAAAAAAAAAAAAAAAAAAAAAAAAAAAAAAAAAGTCGAAATGCAACTACGGCAACTTAATGCTGGATGACGAAGAGGACTGGTCGTCAGATTAATGCAGGAGATGAAGAAGAAGATGATGAAGATGAAGAAGAAGATGATGAAGATGAAGATGATGAAGATGAAGATGAAGATGATGAAGATGAAGAAGTTGATGATGAAGATGAAGAAGATGAAGATGAAGAAGATGAAGATGAAGATGAAGAAGATGATGAAGATGAAGAAGAAGATGAAGATGATGAAGATGAAGATGAAGAAGATGAAGATGAAGAAGATGAAGATGATGAAGATGAAGATGTTGAAGATGAAGATGATGAAGATGAAGATGATGAAGATGATGAAGATGAAGATGATGAAGATGAAGAAGATGATGAAGATGAAGATGAAGAAGATGAAGAAGATGAAGATGTTGAAGATGATGAAGATGAAGAATGATGAAGATGAAGATGAAGTAGATGAAGATGAAGAAGATGAAGATGAAGAAGATGAAGATGAAGAAGATGAAGATGAAGAAGATGAAGATGAAGAAGATGAAGATGAAAGAAGTAGAATAAAAAGCAGAAGAGAAAGATGAATTAGCAGTTGTGGAACAAGAAGTAGTAGAAATTTAACAAGTATAATAATAATTAGGAGAAAAAAGCAGCAGAAGAAAAAGAAGAAGTACAAAAGAAGTAAAAGGAAGTTGAGAAAGAAGTGGAATCAGAAGTAGAAGAAAAAAGAGGGAAATAATGATAGAAGAAAACGTCAAAACGTCCTGCCCAGAAATAAACATTAATCTCAAATCAACGGAAATAGAATAACCTGCACCGTATTTTCGCATCACATTACTTTTATGAAAATAACAGTTTCTGTATGTTATATATTGTGTATGTAACACATGCACATTCTGTATGTGTGATCGCTGCACTTCGTGTATGTTACTCATGGCTGTTTTATTATGTTTCTGTATAGGTCACAGTATTCTCATCATCATCATCATGTACCCTGCCGGTTGGCGTAGGCGATCATGTCCCTCCACAATCTTCTATCTACAGTGCATCGTATCAGTTCTGTTGTTGACTGTTTTCCATGCGATGACACCAAGCTATCCAGTATTTTCTCTCTTTGTCGTCCGCGATCTCTCTTTCCTTTTATTTTGCCAGTTGCAACCAAGTATTCCAACTTTCCTCTTCTCATGATGTGCCCAAAAAATGTTGATTGCTTCTTTCTGATGTTTTTTAACAGTATTCTAAGAGAGACAAAAACAAAACACCAAAAAAAAAACGACACAGTTTATTACTAACATTCGGTGTAAAACAATCTACATTCTTTATATATATATATAATGGGAAGGAGAGAGTTTTTATTTATCGTGGTGTCTGGAAATAGTGAAGGAAGGGCGTGGGGGGGGGGGGCGGAGGGGGCTTGGTAGCCTAGTTGAGAAAACCACTGGACTGGGCAAACCGTGTTCGAATCCCACTGGTACTAGTGGTTGGAAAAAAATATCCCCGCGGTCGACCCAGCCGCTGGCAGAAAAAGGTAGCAGGATATTACTCTGGGAAGATGAGGAATGCCGCTTTGCATCGTGAGTTTCGATGCTTGAAGCGACACTGAAGTGTTCGGACAATTCTGGATAGGCGGCCGAGCACATATAGGTGAAAACTCGCGTGCTAAGATAGGCGGCCGAGAACATATTGGTGAAAACTCGCATGCTAAGAAAGGCGGCCGAGCACATATTGGTGAAAACTCGTATGCTAAGAAAGGCGGCCGAGAACATATTGGTGAAAACTCGTATGCTAAGAAAGGCGGCCGAGAACATATTGGTGAAAACTCGTATGCTAAGAAAGGCGGCCGAGAACATATTGGTGAAAACTCGTATGCTAAGAAAGGCGGCCGAGAACATATTGGTGAAAACTCGCATGCTAAGAAAGGCGGCCGAGAACATATTGGTGAAAACTCGCATGCTAAGAAAGGCGGCCGAGCACATATTGGTGAAAACTCGCATGCTAAGAAAGGCGGCCGAGAACATATTGGTGAAAACTCGCATGCTAAGAAAGGCGGCCGAGCACATATTGGTGAAAACTCGCATGCTAAGATAGGCGGCCGAGAACATATTGGTGAAAACTCGCATGCTAAGAAAGGCGGCCGAGCACATATTGGTGAAAACTCGCATGCTAAGATAGGCGGCCGAGAACATATTGGTGAAAACTCGCATGCTAAGATAGGCGGCCGAGAACATATTGGTGAAAACTCGCATGCTAAGAAAGGCGGCCGAGCACATATTGGTGAAAACTCGCATGCTAAGATAGGCGGCCGAGCACATATTGGTGAAAACTCGCATGCTAAGAAAGGCGGCCGAGCACATATTGGTGAAAACTCGCATGCTAAGAAAGGCGGCCGAGCACATATTGGTGAAAACTCGCATGCTAAGAAAGGCGGCCGAGCACATATTGGTGAAAACTCGCATGCTAAGAAAGGCGGCCGAGCACATATTGGTGAAAACTCGCATGCTAAGAAAGGCGGCCGAGCACATATTGGTGAAAACTCGCATGCTAAGAAAGGCGGCCGAGAACATATTGGTGAAAACTCGCATGCTAAGAAAGGCGGCCGAGCACATATTGGTGAAAACTCGCATGCTAAGAAAAGCGGCCGAGAACATATTGGTGAAAACTCGCATGCTAAGAAAGGCGGCCGAGCAAATATTGGTGAAAACTCGCATGCTAAGAAAGGCGGCCGAGAACATATTGGTGAAAACTCGCATGCTAAGAAAGGCGGCCGAGCACATATTGGTGAAAACTCGCATGCTAAGAAAGGCGGCCGAGCACATATTGGTGAAAACTCGCATGCTAAGAAAGGCGGCCGAGCACATATTGGTGAAAACTCGCATGCTAAGATAGGCGGCCGAGCACATATTGGTGAAAACTCGCATGCTAAGAAAGGCGGCCGAGAACATATTGGTGAAAACTCGCATGCTAAGAAAGGCGGCCGAGCACATATTGGTGAAAACTCGCATGCTAAGAAAGGCGGCCGAGCACATATTGGTGAAAACTCGCATGCTAAGATAGGCGGCCGAGCACATATTGGTGAAAACTCGCATGCTAAGAAAGGCGGCCGAGAACATATTGGTGAAAACTCGCATGCTAAGAAAGGCGGCCGAGAACATATTGGTGAAAACTCGTATGCTAAGAAAGGCGGCCGAGAACATATTGGTGAAAACTCGCATGCTAAGAAAGGCGGCCGAGAACATATTGGTGAAAACTCGCATGCTAAGAAAGGCGGCCGAGAACATATTGGTGAAAACTCGTATGCTAAGAAAGGCGGCCGAGAACATATTGGTGAAAACTCGCATGCTAAGAAAGGCGGCCGAGAACATATTGGTGAAAACTCGCATGCTAAGAAAGGCGGCCGAGCACATATTGGTGAAAACTCGCATGCTAAGAAAGGCGGCCGAGCACATATTGGTGAAAACTCGCATGCTAAGAAAGGCGGCCGAGAACATATTGGTGAAAACTCGCATGCTAAGAAAGGCGGCCGAGCACATATTGGTGAAAACTCGCATGCTAAGAAAGGCGGCCGAGAACATATTGGTGAAAACTCGCATGCTAAGAAAGGCGGCCGAGCACATATTGGTGAAAACTCGCATGCTAAGAAAGGCGGCCGAGAACATATTGGTGAAAACTCGCATGCTAAGAAAGGCGGCCGAGCACATATTGGTGAAAACTCGCATGCTAAGAAAGGCGGCCGAGAACATATTGGTGAAAACTCGCATGCTAAGAAAGGCGGCCGAGCACATATTGGTGAAAACTCGCATGCTAAGAAAGGCGGCCGAGCACATATTGGTGAAAACTCGCATGCTAAGAAAGGCGGCCGAGAACATATTGGTGAAAACTCGCATGCTAAGAAAGGCGGCCGAGAACATATTGGTGAAAACTCGTATGCTAAGAAAGGCGGCCGAGAACATATTGGTGAAAACTCGCATGCTAAGAAAGGCGGCCGAGAACATATTGGTGAAAACTCGCATGCTAAGAAAGGCGGCCGAGAACATATTGGTGAAAACTCGCATGCTAAGAAAGGCGGCCGAGAACATATTGGTGAAAACTCGCATGCTAAGAAAGGCGGCCGAGAACATATTGGTGAAAACTCGCATGCTAAGAAAGGCGGCCGAGAACATATTGGTGAAAACTCGCATGCTAAGAAAGGCGGCCGAGAACATATTGGTGAAAACTCGCATGCTAAGATAGGCGGCCGAGAACATATTGGTGGAAACTCGTATGCTAAGAAAGGCGGCCGAGCACATATTGGTGAAAACTCGCATGCTAAGAAAGGCGGCCGAGAACATATTGGTGAAAACTCGTATGCTAAGAAAGGCGGCCGAGCACATATTGGTGAAAACTCGCATGCTAAGATAGGCGGCCGAGAACATATTGGTGAAAACTCGTATGCTAAGAAAGGCGGCCGAGCACATATTGGTGAAAACTCGCATGCTAAGATAGGCGGCCGAGAACATATTGGTGAAAACTCGTATGCTAAGATAGGCGGCCGAGAACATATTGGTGAAAACTCGCATGCTAAGATAGGAGGCCGAGAACATATTGGTGAAAACTCGCATGCTAAGATAGGCGGCCGAGAACATATTGGTGAAAACTCGTATGCTAAGACGTCGATTCAAGTCGTGTAGTTTACCTTTACTTTAGGGGAAGAAGGGATATAGAAAAGTGAAAGTATGTGAGGTAAATGGTCCCTTCACGCCTTGGTATGCGTATGGGCAATATGGTGTTTGTGACGGGGTAAAGGCATACAAATGCAAAAAGATGCAAGGAAATGCAGAGCTACTGCAAAGCTGATGATAATAATGACAATTTAAAAAAAAAAGAGGAAAACGTGATATGGTAACAGCTTTAAGTAGGTTAAGAACAAAACAAAAGTAGAACGACTGTTTCGGTCAAGAAGGCCTTCATCTGGAACAACAAAACAACACCACAAAAATATATAGGGATATACACAAAAATCTAAATGCATGGAAAGCATAGACTAGACTCTCGCTCTTAAAAAAAAAAAATAAAGTCACTTTCCTGTGGTCTGGAGCTTGGTCGGGCAGCGACTATGACTGAAATTGATATGGCGGGACTGACAGGGCGGGCACAGGTGTGAAATACAGTAAAAGGGAAAGGTTCTAAAATATATATGGAGGTGGGCACAAGATACCAGACGCAACCATTGCTGGAAACGTTGATATGAGTTGATTCCCAATAAGTTTATCTACGTGGACATTTTTGTACGTACCCTAGCGAACTCATAATTCTGTGTTTGTGATGTTTGTGACCAAATTTTTTTCATGAACGGGGAAACTTTTGGGGGATGTGGTCGGTACCATGTCAGGCCGCTTTTGCTTCCAAGAAAAACGTATGGTGCCTATGTAGTTAGATGCAGAGCGAACCCCGGAGTCTTATCAGCCCGAGAATAAAATCATCCACATCTTGGAATCAAATCCGGACCCTTCAGGTCAGGATGAGTGCACACTAACCGCTAAGCCACCGAGGGTCCTTACATGGAATAAATGGGTAAATAATTCAGACAATTTTCGAGAAATGGAACAAAAAAACCTGAAATAACAAACCTTTGAATAGACGGAATTGTAGATAGACATGATCACTTCTGCCTGCAGATATAGTATTGTATATGTTTAATAAAGATTATTTGAATAAACGGAATTGTGGCTAGACATGATCACTTGCTGCATGCAGATATAGTATTGTATATGTTTAATACAGATAATTTGAATAGCGATGGAGGTAAAATCTAATTCTGTATTATTTATGCTGTTAATTACACTGCGTGGGTAATTCAATCGTCTGTTTTTACCACACTTTGTATCACGCTTTATACAATTTAATAGTATGGTTCGAAACTTGAGGAACCCCCAAAATGGATCGTCCAACTTTTTATATGGTGTATTTTAATTACAATGATTTTTTACAGAGAATTTCATTACTTCGTGCTTTCAGATTCTTTAAACAAATAATTTCAATTGGCTGTTATTTTTATATAACCAAAAATTGAAATAGTTCCCAGTTGCAAGCACGTGGTTTTCTGCATTTGACGTTGTTGAATTTTTAGGAATTAGGGAAATGACTTCTGTTTTTATTTTCCATGTTTATATTCAATCAAATTTGTTTGCTGTATCGGTGCAATCTGTCTGTTTTCTCACGACTGTTTTGGTGGAATGGATAAATTATGGAAAGTCTTGAACGTAATCCAAGAGCTTAGTGCTGAGGAACGTGTGTGTTGTATTCCTCCAACTTCCACACTTACTGAACTACCATGAAACCTTAAGTTTTATAGTTATCTCCTCATGTAGTCCTTGAAGTCCTAGTTTTGAAGCAAAGCTCGGACGATCAAAATGATCGGGTCTGTAAGGGGATCAGCAAACCATAGCTGACTGTTTGCGTCAGGATTAGTGAAACAAAACTGATCAAGATTTCACTTCATCTCGCCAAAGTGGATCTAGTTGGAGACTTCCAGGTTTCCATAACGCTTAGGGTTAACAGGGATAAGGAGATCAAGTACACGAAAGTGCCGTGCTGAAGTCGGATATGTTGGGCCGAAATGCGCACATATCACTTGCTTGTTGTAAACCACGATATAAACCACGATACGCATCTGAGTCTACTTAACATCCTTGTAAGCGCGGACGATTGAGGCGGAGGAAGAGATGAAGACGATTGGGTAGACATGGACCGATCTTAAGGCAATGCTGAAGAGCTATTCTCCACAGAGAGCTGAAAGTTGATAGTAGTAGTAGTAGTAGTAGTAGTAGTAGTAGTAGTAGTAGTATAGTAGTAGTAGTAGTAGTAGTAGTAGTAGAAGAAGAAGAAGAAGAAGAAGAAGCAGCAGTAGTAGTAGCAGTAACTTTAGTAGTAGTAGTAGTAGTAGTAGTAGTAGTAGTAGTAGTAGAAGAAGCAGCAGCAGCAGTAGTAGTAGCAGTAACTTTAGTAGTAGTAGTATTAGTAGTAGTAGAAGAAGAAGCAGCAGCAGCAGTAGTAGTAGCAGTAACTTTAGTAGTAGTAGTAGTAGCAGCAGCAGTAGTAGTAGTAACAGTAGCTTTTATAGTAGTAGCAGTGGATGTTGTAACAGTAGTAACTATCTTAGAAGTAGTAGCAGTAATAGTAGTAGCGGGGGGATTAGCAGTTGCAGTATTAATAGTAGTAGTAGTAACTGTACCGTTAGTAGTAGTAGTAGTATATAGTAATAGTTGTAGTAATAGTTGTAGTAATAGTAGTAGCAGTGGTAGAAGTAATAGTAGTAACATCAGTAGCTATAGTAATAGTAGTAGAGTGAGGATTATCAGTTGCAGTATTAGTAGTAGTAACTGTACCTTTAGTAGTAGTAGTATATAGTAAAAGTTGTAGTAATAGTAGTAGCAGTGGTAGAAGTAATAGTAGTAACGGTAGTAGCAGTAGCTATAGTAATAGTAGTAGTGAAGAGGAAGAGGAAGAGGTAAAACTGAGGAAAATGAAAACTAAACAAAAACAGCTGCATCAGCAGAAGCAGGAGAAAAGGGTGATTATGATGATTGTGATGATGATGATGATGAAGTTTAAGAAGAAGAAGAAGCCTCAGGAAGTTCAAAACTAGTACATGTATTGTCAAAATTAACATTAACAGTGATTTTATTTTTTGCTACATTAATTATTTAATTAATTTTTTTACTTTGGTAAGATTTCTGTGTGTGTTGTTGTGTGTAGATATTTTACGATTGTTTTAATAGACCACTGTCAGTATAATTTTTTTTGTTTGACTCTCGCCACGGAAGTTACTGTTTGTAACAAATATTCATGTATTTATTGTAATTAAAATGTGTATTTAAAAGAGTTCTTAAAGGTTATGTAGAGCGAGTCTTAACATATGGATGTGAATCATGGACAATAGGACAAAAGACAAGAAAATCGCTGGAGGCTTTAGAAATGTGGCTTTACAGAAGAATGTTGAGAGTACCATGGACAGCTAAGAAGAGTAATGAAAATGTTCTGAGAGAGGTCAAAGCAAAAAGAGAGCTAATTTCCAATATTAGGAAGAAACAATCATCATTTTTTGGCTATGTAATGAGAAGAGAACAACTGGAATATATTGTAACAACTGGAAAAATTGAGGGACGAAGAGATAGAGTGAAGCAAATAGAAAAGATATCAGACAGCTTAAGAGAATGGCATTGGCAGAAGGTTAATACACGTGATAATATGGCTTGGCAGAAGGTTAATACATGTGATAATATGGCTTGGCAGAAGGTTAATAAATGTGATAATATGGCTTGGAAGAAGGTTAATAAATGTGATAATTCAATAAAAACGATAAATAACTTGTCGAGATCGAAAGTTGCGGAGAGACATGGTCACCTACGCCTGCAGGTTTGGTACCTGATGATAACGAATGTTAGTTTAATCTTGAAAATAATTGTTTTAGTGTTTATTACTTGTTGACTCTCGTGTTTTTTTTTTCGCCTGTTTTGTTTGTATCTTTATCGTTGCCTAATTATTTAGTAAGAACACCTGGCAGGTAGCGCGTGCACTTGTCATTAACGGTGATTTAATGTTCTGACAGGTGAGTTAGACAACATACAGAAATTACTAGAACTAGACATGGAAATACAAACAATAAAATACACACGTGTTGTCGAAACAATGTTTTTGTTCATGTTGTATGCACGAAGTCAAATGTGCATATTATCTTGCCGCATTTTTTATAACTGATCTTCTTTCCCTTCTTCTTCTCCTTCGTCACCCCCCCCCTCCCCCGCCTTTTCCATATTCACTTCTTCTTCTTCTAATTCTTTTACTATGTATTCTCTTTTCTTACTTTCACTTCTGTTTTAAATTTTTTTTTTTTTTGCCTTCTACCACTTCCTCTTTTTCTTATGTTTATCCAGCTCTTTTTATTTTTCTTCAATCTTATCTTCCCCTTTCTATTATTTGTCAGCATCTTCTTTCTCCTCAAATTTCTTCTTTTCTCCTATATTTTTCAATGTCTTTTTCTTCACATCTTTCTTTCTTATTTCTATTTCGAACACGGTTTCGTTGTATTGTGTTTTTTTTTCCTCACCTGATCAAATGCTTAAGTTTTCAATATGATTTTATTCAGCACTGCATTCCTATTCCTATTTTTTTTCCCTTGTCCTTTTTGCAAGGCAGAAGCTGTTTGTATTAATTTGTGTACTATAATTCTTCAAATTTTTCGCTGCATGCTTTTAATATGTCATTTCACGTTTATTCTGAAAAGTGGCATAGTTAGTACATTTACCTGCTAATATATGCAGCTGCCTTGCTGTATGGAGGTATGCTCGGTAGAGCTAAAGGTTAAAGGTGTGATGCTAACATAAAACATGTCCGCTGCTCTAGAGGTGAGACATTTACACTAAAGGTTGGAGTGGGGAGGGAGACGCGATAGCTCAGTGGTTATTGAACTGGACAATGGACAAGAGGTAGGGTTTGATCCTAACCAACGGCTTCCGGGGTCACCCAGCCTTAAATGGGTGCCTGATTTTTTCTGAGAAAGTAAAGCGGCACGGACGTAATACTGACCACATTCACGCAAAAATCATGAGCTGAAGGTCTGTAAAATTTATGGTCATTAACACCATATTCCCTATACGCCATTTGGCGTGATGGGGGCTCTTTACTTTTTTACTTTTGAGTGGGGAAACCACAAATAAATAACGGAAGATATAGCAAAATCAGCACTATCCTAGCCACTAGTTACGTCATCAGCATCATTGTTTAGTCACGTGATAAGAAGTGAAAAGATGCTAAAGTGTGATAATTGAGGAGAAAAAAAGGAAAACATGACAGAGGGAAACAAAGATAAAGATAGGAAATAGTTTAATAGAATTTTATGTTAGCAAGCCAGCAACAGAAGTTATAAACAACATTGGGAGTTAGAGTAATGACCAACACATCGGGAGTCAGAGTAATGACCAACACATTGGGAGTCTGAGTAATGACCAACATATCGGGAGTCAGAGTAATGACCAACACATTGGGAGTCAGAGTAATGACCAACACATTGGGAGTCAGAGTAATGACTAACACATTGGGAGTCAGAGTAATGACCAACACATTGGGAGTCAGAGTAATGACCAACACATTGGGAGTCAGAGTAATGACCAACACATCGGGAGTCAGAGTAATGACCAACACATCGGGAGTCAGAGTAACAATTTCTCACCCAATGTTTTGTGTAGCTCCCTGAGTGTATGTGTCTTGTTGCCTTGCACTTTTCGGTTTCATCAAACCGATTAGGAAAACACCTTGGTCAAAGTCAGCCTACCTCAGTGGTTTTCCAGGCCGGAGTTCAAAAGCGCTGTTTACAGTCTATTGACTTTAGTGCTCTGTGCACACCGTGAGCAGCGTTTTCGACCTAAGTCAAGTTTAATTATATTCTCCACATTTCCAAAAAATAGCTAATATTTTCCATTCCCAAAACTTACTATTGTTTTTCTATTTCTATGACTGCTTTATATGTATGTTACTGCTACCATCTCTACCTAGTTTGGGTAACTACTAACATATCCGACCCAAGCTATATATCTCTCTCTCCCATTATTTGATCTTTTCTACCCCAGTCTATATACCAACACATAGTCTATATGCCTTCAGGTGGTGGGAACTGTGCATAGAGAATCTATGGGACAGAAGATGCAATTTTTTTAGCAGACCTGGATGATCTGCAAGTACCCATCATTGAAGCTATAAACTCGATCACACCGGATATGTTGCGAAGAAGTCAGGTCCCAGCCAGATAATCACATCGATATTTGTCGAGTAACGGCTGGGGCGCACAAGAAGTGCGTGCGTGTGTGTGTGTGTGTGCGTGCGTGCGTGCGTGTGTGTGTGCGTGTGTGCGTGTGTGCGTGTGTGTGCGTGCGTGCGTGCGTGCGTGTGTGTGTGCGTGCGTGTGTGTGTGTGCGTGTGCGTGCGTGCGTGTGTGTGTGCGTGTGCGTGCGTGTGTGTGTGCGTGTGTGTGTGTGTGTGATATACCAACTGATACCACGCGAAAATTTATGAGTCGGCGTAATTGCAAGCCACCAATATATACGTTTTATTTGATAGCTACTCGAAACCAATGAGTGTGTATGTGGACAACCTGTAGTTTTCATAAATTAATTTCACTAAAAGTGTCCGTTTTCACCATTTTGATGGGGTGTTTTCCACTTTCACATCAATAAGATCATCAACGCCACACTGAGCATGCATCCCAGACTAGTTTGTGTCACCGGTTTCGTCTAGCTCCAGACAGGTACACTAAATGTTTCGCCACCTGCATGCCGCTCGTTTGACCTTTCAGATTTTATTTGATCGAACGTCTCCTTCTGTGTGAAGATGCTTCCCAAAAAGGTGAACACAATTTACAACCAGACAATCTACCTGCCGTGATTTATCATCTCCGTTATCATCATAATCATCATTATCATAATAATCATCATTGTTATCATCATCATCATCATCATCATCATCATCATCATCATCCTTCCTGTGTTGCAAAACGCGCCACACACACAGAGTTTGCAGTCTACCTCACCACATATCCGCTTTCTGGGTATGGCTTCTCAACCTCAGTGAATCTAAATTTCAGCATGTCTGTTATCCTTGCTTCTCATATCATAATATTAATGTAACTCGAGTTGATCTCTTCTGTATTCTTTATTTTCCCTGCAGTTTCGCAGATGATGATTTACTTTGAGATTACCTTGTTATTTCTTCTCATCATAAGTCTAAAACATTCCCACCATTTTTTAGAAATTATAAATGAGAATGTTGCTTCCATGTCCATTTAACTTTTTTATGCATTAGTCTTTAACTTATTTCATTATTGTCATTTTGTTTCCCTAGACACTTATTTCCGAATGCATCCATTTTATTATCTACTTCTTTCGTTGTTTTCTAGTTCTCACTTGTCTAAGTAAGGGTAAAGGGTAGATCATTTACTTGGCTTGAATATCCTATATATTTTTCTTTTTGTTTCCATAATTTCTCAGATTTTCTTAAGACTGTTGCTGCCCTTGCCATTCTGGTTCGAATTTTCTGTTTCATGTTTCCTTCTTTGTTTAAGCTGCTTTATGATTTTCTTCTTCATATCACAACACCGGGGTTCTTCTGGTCTCCACTGACAGGTTTCATCAACATCCTCGTTTTATTTTTTCTTCTCTCTCTCTCTCTCTCTCTCTCTCTCTCTCTCTCTCTCTCTCTCTCTCTCTCTCTCTCTCTCTCTCTCATACTTTAGTCATTCTTCGGGACTCTGCAAAGGCCAGATCTGTCAATTCAACAATGCTGTTGTCCCATCTCTTTCTCTGCCTATGTCTTCTCATTCTCGCAGATTGATCTTTACAAGGTCTGACGATCGCGATGCATGGTCAAACCATTTCATTTTGCGCTTCTTCAAAATAGCCAAATTATCATCTTATACTCCGATTACTTGTACCCTTGTGCGAACTTTAAGATGCTTCTAAGATATGCGAAGAGCTTACTTTTTCTACTTTATCTTCTATCAAAGTGTGCTTTTTTTACTGAGTTGTTACATTTTTCATTACTTTCATCTTTTCTTGACTGATCTCACGTCCTACTCTGTCAGCCATGGCATATTGCGCTAGCATCAAATGCTGGCAACAAACTGACGAACATCTGGAGATCCAAAGATATAAACTAACAAAACTTTGACTGTTCAACTCCTGTGTGATACCAATGCTTACATATGGATGTGAAAGTGGGAAATCCACACAGACTTTAGATAGAAAATTAAATACCTTTGAAAACAAATGTCTTATGTGGATCTGTAACATAAGCTGGAAAGACTGCACTTAAAATGAACAGATAAGAAAGGAATCAAAACAAGAAAATGTGTCGAGGTTTATAAGAAGGCGCTGGAAATACATCGGCCATGTGCAGATAATGAATGAAGAAAGACTTCCCTATCAGGCATTCACGTGGAAACCATCTGGTAAAAGATAACAAGGCAGACCAAGAGAATGGCTAGGCAGAACAATTACTAGGTGAGGTTCAACGATGAGATTAAGAAACAACCAAGAACTACAAGAATTAGCAGCAAATCGTCAGTCGTGGAGAACTATGACTCCCGTCCTATGTGCCGTCTTCTCTACGTGAAGAAAACGAATAAATAAATGTACACATTGCTGCAAGCAAGAACCGCGTCTTCTGCAAAATCAGGGTCTGCTGATTGAGAGATTCAAATCGAGATAATTACAGTGTTGACAAAAATAATACAGTAATATAAATAGAGGCTCCCTTCATGCCATGAGGCGTTTGAGGAATAAAGTGTTAGCGGGGGGCCTCGGTAGCCTAGTTGGGAAAACCACTCTACTGGGCTACCAACGTTCGGACAATCCGTGTTCGATTCCTACTGGAAGTAGTGTGAACTGTACTCGTCGTTGGAAAAAAAAATACCCTGAGGTCGACCCAGCCGTTGGTAGAAATGTGTACTAGGGTATTATTCTGGGAAGGTGAGGAATGTCGCTTTGCATCGTGAGTTTCGATGCTTGAAGCGACACTATTCAGAAGTTTCCGAACATTTCTGGATCGTCGGCCGAGCACATATGTGTGAAAATTCGTGTGTTAAGACGCCGATTCAAGTCTCGTACTTCTTTACTGTTACTTTTGGAGTTAGTGCCATTATTCCTTACTCACAAACGAAACTGTACAGTGACTTTGTCAGTCTCAAGCTGTAAGCTCAGTAGTGTGGATTCCACAAAACATTATCCACATTTCGGGAATTGAAGCTTCTGGTCAGTAACAAACGCACTAACCACTCAGCCACCGCGCTTCATATCAAACAAATATTGTGTTTATTGTGGAAACTCCGAAGCGAGAGACAATCATCAATTTATACAGAAACCTGTGCATTTTACAGCAGTCGGAAATATCACAAAATAACAATAGAGTACATTAGGCAGGGCAGTCCTGGTTCGGACTGTCTATTGATTTATGTCATTTCAGTTGTTATTTGCGAATTTTTTATTTGCCAATGTGTTATTTGCGAATTTGTTTTTCAGGATGTTGTTAATAATATGTCCTCCAGTACAACTTATGTTTATAATTACTTCAAATTTAACAGGTGAAGAACATCACGTAATGGATTGTTCCCCCCCCCCCCAATTTCGTGTCTTCTTCTTTGTTAGTGCAGTTTTTTTGCGGCGTGTTAAATTTTGTATAGTTTTTGGTCTCATCATCATCATGTGCCGTACCGGTTGGCGTTGGTGATCATGTCCATCCACAATCTTCTATCCACAGTGCATCGTATCAGTTCTGTTGTTGACTGTTTTCCATGCCATGACACCACGCTATCCAGTATTTTCTCTCTTTGTCGTCCGCGATCTCTCCTTCCTTTTATTTTGCCAGTTGTAACTAAGTATTCGAACTTTCCTCTTCTCATGATGTTCCCAAAAAATGTTGATTGCTTCTTTTTGATGCTTTTTAAGAGATCCATTTTTGTGTTGGCCTCTTTGAGAACTTTCTCATTGGTCTTTTTAGCTGTCCAGGGAACTTTCAACATTCTTCAGAGAAATTCCATCTCTGTGGCCTCTACTCGTGTTTTCATTTGTTTGTCTATTGTCCATGATTCGCTTCCATAGGTCAGAATAGGTTCTATATAGCATCGATGAACTCTCTTTCTCATTTCTATTGACATAGATTTGTTGCATAAGATATTTTTCATTTTCTGAAATGCTATTTTGGTCTGAGCTATTCTGCTTTTTATTTCTGTGTTGCATCTTCCATCTGATTTAATCACTGTGCCCAAGTATTTCAAACGTTGCACTTGTTTCAGATTTGTCTTGTTTATTCTTATGCTGCATGATGGTGATGATTGTTTCTTCGATATAACCATTACTTCTGTTTTCTTACTATTCAGACTGAGACCTTTCTTGTTGCTTTCTTTTACTATTATATCTATCATTTCTTGTAGCTCATTCTCTGTCTCTGCTATTAAGTTTGTGGTCTACTGTGTTTGTAATCATCACTCGTTTGTTTATCTTCTTCTTCTTCTTTCCTTCCTCATCTGCCTTTCAGCGTCGAGGGGAGATATAATTTGCGGTCTTTTGCTCTTCTGTTCGCCTCTGCTGCTGTTATGTTTCCTAGTGCTTCTAATATTCCATCGATCCATCTTTTTCGTGGTCGACCCTTGGGTCTGTTGTTCTCACAACGTGTGTTGAAGGCTCGTTGTGTTGTGTTTTGTTCTTTCTGCCTTGTCACGTGGCCGAACCATTTTATCTGTTGTTTCCTTATATATTCTATGGCTGTGGCTATTCCTAGCTTTTTTCTCAATTCTTCATTTCTGATCTTATCTCTCAGACTGTTTCATGTCATTTGTCTAACACATTTCATCTCTGTAGAGGTTATTTTTCGTATTGTTCTTGCATCTAGAGTCCAGGTCTGACATTGGTAGCACAACGTTGGGATGAAGATTGTATTGTATAGTGCTCGTTTTGCCTCCGGAGTTATTTCCTTGTTGGACAATAGTGATGATAACTGTCCGATGGTTTGACAAGCTTTGTTGCATCTTTATTCTATCTCTGCTGTTTGGAAATTATCGTTTGTCATTAGACTTCCTAGGTATTTGAATTCCTCTACTTGTTTTAGTTGTCTGCCTTCTATAGTTATGTTGATGTTCTGTTTATTTTTGGCGACATTCATGACTTCTGTTTTGTTGATGTTGATTTTCATGTTGTATTTTGTTCCAAAGATGTTGTGTTTGTTTAAGTGTTCTTGTAGGTCTTCTATTGTTTCATGTATTAGTGCCTGGTCGTCTGCAAATAGAAGCTCGTTGATCTCCTCTGTCTCTTATGGGTTGGCTAACTTGCATATATGGTCCATGTATGTAATAAACAGTAGGGGGGGATAGTACGCACCCCTGTCTTACACCTGATCTAACTTCGAAGTGGTCTGTGTAGCCTGTTGCTGTTCTGACCCTGCAGCTGCTGTTGGCGTAGAGACTTTTAATAATGTTGGTTAGATGTTGGCTTACTCCGTATGTTGTTAGTATCTCCCACAGTTGTTCTCTGTTCACTCTGTCGAATGCTTTTTCCTGGTCAATGAAGGCTATGTATAAGTTTTGATTGTGTTCTGTCGTTTTTTCTGCAAGCTGTTTTAGTGTGAATAGTGCGTCGGTACATCCTCTGTTTTTTCGGAACCCCATTTGAGAATCGCTTAAGTGTATTTCTATTATTGGTCTCAGCCTTTTTTCCAAGATTTTGGCGTATAGCTTTCCTACATGGCTGAGCAGAGATATACCTCTATATTGATTGCAGTCTCTTTTGCTACCTTTCTTTTTCCATATTGGTATGATGATTGCCTGTTGCCAGTCTTCCGGGGCTTGTTGTTGGTGCCATGCTGCATTAAATATTCTGTGCAGCCATTGCATTCCTGTTTCTCCCGCTGCTGCTATTATTTCTATTGGAATGTTATCTATCCCTGGTGCTTTGTTTCTTGGTGCATATTTGATTACTTTTTCTATTTCCTCTTTCATGATGTTGGGTTCAGTATTTGTGAGTTCTAGCGTGGTTTTTGTTGTCTTGTTGGTAGTTGGTATGTTTAACAGGTCTTCAAAGTATTCTTTCCAACTCTGTTGCATACATTGGTTGTTTGATATTGGTTGTCCGTCTTTGTCATTTATCAGTTCAGTAGGATCATGGTTTTCTTTTCTCGCTCTTGTGGCTTTTACTGCTTTGTAGAAATCTCTTGTGGCTGTCTTGAAGTCCCTGCTCATGTTTTGTCCGAATTCTGTCCAATTCCTTTGCTTAGCTTCTTTGATCAGTATTTTAACTCTTTTTCGAACTAAGGCATATCTTTCATATTTTTCTTGGTTCTTGTTCTCCCTCCAATTTTTAAACAGTTTCTTCTTTTCCTTAATTGCTTCTCTGATTGTTTCGTTCCACCACGGGGTGCTCTTTTGGAACGAAACAATCAGAGAAGCAATTAAGGAAAATAGGTTTGTTTATGGATGGTTTATTACCTTTTGATCTTCTCCTTATGGTTAGGAAGCAGTTTTCTTTTTAAATTCAGATCTGCGATACTTTACAGTATTTATCATCTTACACATTAATTTGTGTCTACACTTTATTGGAACGAAAACATCAAGAAATAGCACGGGCCCGCTTAGTAAATGCACACAGATTTGCGTCAGAGTAACAGATCATCATGTGCCATACCGGTTTGACTTGTAGGCTATTATATCCTTCCACAATTCTCTGTCTTCAGTATCAATTCTATTAGTGACTCTTTACCGTGTCACGACACCAAGCTATCTAGTATATTCTCTCTTTGTGGTTCGCGATCTCTCTCCCCCCGTATTTTGCCAGTTATAACCAAGTATTCCAACTTTCCTCCTCGCAATGATGTTCCAGAAAACAATGTTGTTTGTTTTTAATGTTCTTTATGAACTTTCTTTCTGTGCTGGACTCTGAGAATTTTCTTGTTCGTCTTTTTGAGGCCGTCTAGTGAACTCTCAACCATACCTCCGTGTCCCCTAATCGTCTTTGCATTTGTTTGGCTGTAGGTGTAACACAGAAGACATGGATATAAATAAACACAAAATCAGGTAGATTACATGGCTGTAGATGTAACACAGAAGACATGGATATAAATAAACACAAGATCAGGTAGATTACATGGCTGTAGATGTAACACAGAAGACATGGATATAAATAAACACAAGATCAGGTAGATTACATGGCTGTAGATGTAACACAGAAGACATGGATATAAATAAACACAAGATCAGGTAGATTACATGGCTGTAGGTGTAACACAGAAGACATGGATATAAATAAACACAAAATCAGGTAGATTACATGGCTGTAGGTGTAACACAGAAGACATGGATATAAATAAACACAAAATCAGGTAGATTACATGGCTGTAGGTGTAACACAGAAGACATGGATATAAATAAACACAAGATCAGGTAGATTACATGGCTGTAGATGTAACACAATAGTCCATAGAATTTAACATCGCAAAAATTGAAATGACTCCTGAATTGGAAATGACCAAAGGGCCAAATAACTGACCGCAAATAATTACGCCCCTTAGTCCCCGAGTAGTATTTTTAAAATTAAACTTTTGCATATTTTTGTCTCATTGTGTCCACTTTAATCTTCTTTTCTCAGAGAAATCAGTTACTCATTAACATTGAGTGAACCTAGAACACGTTGACCTAAGTGAAATCGAAACCTGGCCCTTGTTGCAGTAGACCACTGCTCTACCCCGGCTCCAGATACGACGTAGAACCTTTCAAGAAAGCTAAAGTCAGCATCAGCACTACCTCAGTAGCGCCAAAAGAGGTCGTTGCAGACCATATTTTTTTTAAGAATCCGCGCTTATGTCTAATTTTAAATTTAAAAAAAAAAGAAATACAATATAAAATATAACAATTTTTGTGTTAGGATCATCATCAATTTACTCGAACAGCGTCCTTTAACACTCAACCTCTATCCTTATAGCACATTAAGAGCTCAGCAAGCGCGTAAAAACAGTACCAAAGAGAGCCCTCTAGTAACTTCAGAAGATTGGTTTCAATACCGGGCAAGATTATAGCAGTTACACGTTACATTATTTGTAAAATTGGTTCCAGGTAGCGGCATAAAATCAAGTCTATTCTATCTTCTACTGTCAAGAGTTCTTTTTATGTTCAATTTGAACACGGGATGTCATTCTGTTGTCTGTCTCTGATAGAAAGAACTATGTACTCAATATTGCTAAATCGAAATGGACGACACCTGAAACAAATCTTACCGTTCACTCTCCAAACAGGTACCTTTTATTTGTGATGCGAGCGCCTTACTTTAGCAATACAGAAAGAAAGAAAGAAAGGAAGAAAGAAAGAAAGGAAGGAAGAAAGAAAGAATGAAAGAAAGAAAGAAAGAAAGAAGAAAGAAAGAAAAAAGAAAGAAGAAGAAAGAAAGAAAGAAAGAAAGAAAGAAAGAAAGAACATCATCACGCTCCGTGTATGGCATATAGGGATTATGGTGTCAGTGCTCATTTTTCTTTAACCATCGGCACACCGGGGTAAGCTGGTCAGTATTACACCAGTGTTGTCTTTCTTTTCAAGGAAAAAAACCCCCAAAATAGAACCTATTTACGAGATGACTGAACCTAGAAGCCGCCAATCAGAATCGAACCCGACCTCTTGTCTAATGTTTACTAACCAATCCTCTACCGTGATTCCCCTTACAGCGAACCCAACATTTATTTTATAATTGATATCTGGCGACACATTTTTTGGTCCAGTTGTGTCCAGTTCAGATATAATTAGTCTTGAAACATGCTTGAGAAAATGCACAAGTCCGTGTCAGACAAAAGCAAACCATTTGACAAAGTTCTTCTTAGGGTTAAGTAAATTTGAATGACCCAGATCATGAAAATGGTCTCGTTTAGAGGAACAGAAACGAGCAAGCACGAAAAGAGAGCTTTTGTATGTGGTCGTTGTTATTGTAAAACATGACGCTGTGAAGCTAGGTATGGGCATGGCAAAGGATAGAGCTTTCATCCAAGGAATATATCTGCACTGAGCACACACATGACCGGAACTAAGACACTCCCGTGAGACGCTCGAGTTGTTAGCCAAGAGAAAACAAAACGCTCTTGTTAGCGGCTAAGCTGTATGGCTAAAAACACAAGCTTCTCTTGTTATTATTTCTTTATTTACTTTGACTGCAGATCGATGAAATAGTCATTGGATGGCACTTCTTGTTGTGTCTGGTCGTTCAGCATTTAAGTTCTGTTACTTCGTGTGTTCGATTAAATTGAGGGCTTCTGATTCGGTTAGCATTAAACAAGTACTTAATGTTATACAATTTTTATATTTTTATATTTTTAATCTTACTTTATTTTATTATTATTTTTTAAGTAGCGTATCAAGAAAGAAAGACAATTATAATTCTATTCTATTCTATTCTATTCTATTCTATTCTATTCTATTCTATTCTATTATATTCTATACCCTATAGTGGAGCACAGGCTATCAACAAGAACTCTCCAATATTTTCCTGCCTCTAGTCGCTTCCGGCATAATTTATCTCTCTCTGTGATTTCAGACTACAAAATGTCGTCTCTATTTGTACCTAGATCTTTCCTACTTCATGTTTCTCTGTGGGTTCCTGGCGAGAGCTTCCTTGGCAAAGTTTCCACCACACCGTATATACCTCCATGACGAAGGTCCATCATCTCCTTGGCAAAGTTTCCACCACACCGTATATACCTCCATGACGGAGGTCCGTCCTCCCTTGGTAAAGTTTCCACCACACCGTATATACCTACCTCCATGACGAAGGTCCATCATCTCCTTAGTAAAGTTTCCACCACACCGTGATCCCTTCATGACGAAGGTCCGTCCTCGCTTGGTAAAGTTTCCACCACACCGTATATACCTCCATGACGAAGGTCAGTCCTCCCTTGGTAAAGTTTCCACCATACCGTATATACCTCCATGACGAAGGTCCATCATCTCCTTAGTAAAGTTTCCACCATACCGTATATACCTCCATGACGAAGGTCCATCATCTCCTTAGTAAAGTTTCCACCATACCGTATATACCTTCATGACGAAGGTCCGTCCTCCCTTGGTAAAGTTTCCACCACACCGTATATACCTCCATGACGAAGGTCCATCATCTCCTTAGTAAAGTTTCCACCACACCGTATATACCTCCATGACGAAGGTCCATCATCTCCTTAGTAAAGTTTCCACCACACCGTATATACCTCCATGACGGAGGTCCGTCCTCTCTTGGTAAAGTTTCCACCACACCTTATATACCTACCTCCATGACGAAGGTCCATCATCTCCTTGGTAAAGTTTCCACCACACCGTAATCCCTTCATGACGAAGGTCCGTCCTCGCTTGGTAAAGTTTCCACCACACCGTATATACCTCCATGACGAAGGTCAGTCCTCCCTTGGTAAAGTTTCCACCATACCGTATATACCTCCATGACGAAGGTCCATCATCTCCTTAGTAAAGTTTCCACCATACCGTATATACCTCCATGACGAAGGTCCATCATCTCCTTAGTAAAGTTTCCACCATACCGTATATACCTCCATGACGAAGGTCCGTCCTCCCTTGGTAAAGTTTCCACCACACCGTATATACCTCCATGACGAAGGTCCATCATCTCCTTAGTAAAGTTTCCACCACACCGTATATACCTCCATGACGAAGGTCCATCATCTCCTTAGTAAAGTTTCCACCACACCGTATATACCTCCATGACGGAGGTCCGTCCTCTCTTGGTAAAGTTTCCACCACACCTTATATACCTACCTCCATGACGAAGGTCCATCATCTCCTTGGTAAAGTTTCCACCACACCGTAATCCCTTCATGACGAAGGTCCGTCCTCCCTTGGTAAAGTTTCCACCACACCGTATATACCTCCATGACGAAGGTCCGTCCTCCCTTGGTAAAGTTTCCACCATACCGTATATACCTCCATGACGAAGGTCCATCATCTCCTTAGTAAAGTTTCCACCATACCGTATTTACCTCCATGACGAAGGTCCATCATCTCCTTAGTAAAGTTTCCACCATACCGTATATACCTCCATGACGAAGGTCCGTCCTCCCTTGGTAAAGTTTCCACCACACCGTATATACCTCTATGACGAAGGTCCAACATCTCCTTAGTAAAGTTTCCACCACACCGTATATACCTCCATGACGAAGGTCCATCATCTCCTTAGTAAAGTTTCCACCACACCGTATATACCTCCATGACGAAGGTCCATCATCTCCTTAGTAAAGTTTCCACCACACCGTATATACCTCCATGACGAAGGTCCATCATCTCCTTAGTAAAGTTTCCACCACACAGTATATACCTCCATGACGAAGGTCCATCATCTCCTTAGTAAAGTTTCCATCATACCGTATATACCTCCATGACGAAGGTCCGTCCTCCCTTGGTAAAGTTTCCACCACACCGTATATACCTCTATGACGAAGGTCCATCATCTTCTTAGTAAAGTTTCCACCACACCGTATATACCTCAATGACGAAGGTCCATCATCTCCTTAGTAAAGTTTCCACCATACCGTATATACCTCCATGACGAAGATCCGTTCTCCCTTGGTAAAGTTTCCACCATACCGTATATACCTCCATGACGAAGGTCCATCATCTCCTTAGTAAAGTTTCCACCATACCGTATATACCTCCATGACGAAGGTCCGTCCTCCCTTGGTAAAGTTTCCACCACACCGTATATACCTTCATGACGAAGGTCCGTCCTCTCCTTGGTAAAGTTTCCACCACACCGTATATACCTCCATGACGAAGGTCCGTCCTCCCTTGGTAAAGTTTCCACCACACCGTATATACCTTCATGACGTAGGTCCATCATCTCCTTGTAAAGTTTCCACCACACCGTATATACCTCCATGACGAATGTCCATCATCTCCTTGGTAAAGTTTCCACCACACCGTATATACCTCCGTGACGAATGTCCATCATCTCCTTGGTAAAGTTTCCACCACACCGTATATACCTCCATGACGAAGGTCCGTCCTCCCTTGGTAAAGTTTCCACCATACCATATATACCTCCATGACGAAGGTCCATCATCTCCTTAGTAAAGTTTCCACCATACCGTATATACCTCCATGACGAAGGTCCATCATCTCCTTAGTAAAGTTTCCACCATACCGTATATACCTCCATGACGAAGGTCCGTCCTCCCTTGGTAAAGTTTCCACCACACCGTATATACCTCCATGACGAAGGTCCATCATCTCCTTAGTAAAGTTTCCACCACACCGTATATACCTCCATGACGAAGGTCCATCATCTCCTTAGTAAAGTTTCCATCACACCGTATATACCTCCATGGCGGAGGTCCGTCCTCCCTTGGTAAAGTTTCCACCACACCGTATATACCTCCATGACGAAGGTCCATCATCTCCTTGGTAAAGTTTCCACCACACCGTATATACCTCCATGACGAAGGTCTATCATCTCCTTGGTAAAGTTTCCACCACACCGTATATACCTCCATGACGAAGGTCCATCATCTCCTTGGTAAAGTTTCCACCATACCGTATATACCTCCATGACGAAGGTCCATCATCTCCTTAGTAAAGTTTCCACCATACCGTATATACCTCCATGACGAAGCTCCATCATCTCCTTAGTAAAGTTTCCACCATACCGTATATATCTCCATGACGAAGGTCCGTCCTCCCTTGGTAAAGTTTCCACCACACCGTATATACCTCTATGACGAAGGTCCATCATCTCCTTAGTAAAGTTTCCACCACACCGTATATACCTCCATGACGAAGGTCCATCATCTCCTTAGTAAAGTTTCCACCACACCGTATATACCTCCATGACGAAGGTCCGTCCTCCCTTGGTAAAGTTTCCACCACACCGTATATACCTCCATGACGAAGGTCCATCATCTCCTTAGTAAAGTTTCCACCACACCGTATATACCTCCATGACGAAGGTCCATCATCTCCTTTGTAAAGTTTCCACCACACCGTATATACCTCTATGACGAAGGTCCATCATCTCCTTGGTAAAGTTTCCACCACACCGTATATACCTCCATGACGAAGGTCCGTCCTCCCTTGGTAAAGTTTCCACCACACCGTATATACCTTCATGACGTAGGTCCATCATCTCCTTGGTAAAGTTTCCACCACACCGTATATACCTCCATGACGAAGGTCCATCATCTCCTTGGTAAAGTTTCCACCACACCGTATATACCTCCATGACGAAGGTCTATCATCTCCTTGGTAAAGTTTCCACCACACCGTATATACCTCCATGACGAAGGTCCATCATCTCCTTGGTAAAGTTTCCACCATACCGTATATACCTCCATGACGAAGGTCCATCATCTCCTTAGTAAAGTTTCCACCATACCGTATATACCTCCATGACGAAGGTCCATCATCTCCTTAGTAAAGTTTCCACCATACCGTATATACCTCCATGACGAAGGTCCGTCCTCCCTTGGTAAAGTTTCCACCACACCGTATATACCTCCATGACGAAGGTCCATCATCTCCTTAGTAAAGTTTCCACCACACCGTATATACCTCCATGACGAAGGTCCATCATCTCCTTAGTAAAGTTTCCACCACACCGTATATACCTCCATGGCGGAGGTCCGTCCTCCCTTGGTAAAGTTTCCACCACACCGTATATACCTACCTCCATGACGAAGGTCCATCATCTCCTTGGTAAAGTTTCCACCACACCGTAATCCCTTCATGACGAAGGTCCGTCCTCCCTTGGTAAAGTTTCCACCACACCGTATATACCTCCATGACGAAGGTCAGTCCTCCCTTGGTAAAGTTTCCACCATACCGTATATACCTCCATGACGAAGGTCCATCATCTCCTTAGTAAAGTTTCCACCATACCTTATATACCTCCATGACGAAGGTCCATCATCTCCTTAGTAAAGTTTCCACCATACCGTATATACCTCCATGACGAAGGTCCGTCCTCCCTTGGTAAAGTTTCCACCACACCGTATATACCTCTATGACGAAGGTCCATCATCTCCTTAGTAAAGTTTCCACCACACCGTATATACCTCCATGACGTAGGTCCATCATCTCCTTAGTAAAGTTTCCACCACACCGTATATACCTCCATGACGAAGGTCCGTCCTCCCTTGGTAAAGTTTCCACCATACCGTATATACCTCCATGACGAAGGTCCATCATCTCCTTAGTAAAGTTTCCACCATACCGTATATACCTCCATGACGAAGGTCCGTCCTCCCTTGGTAAAGTTTCCACCACACCGTATACACCTTCATGACGAAGGTCCGTCCTCTCCTTGGTAAAGTTTCCACCACACCGTATATACCTCCATGACGAAGGTCCGTCCTCCCTTGGTAAAGTTTCCACCACACCGTATATTCCTTCATGACGTAGGTCCATCATCTCCTTGGTAAAGTTTCCACCACACCGTATATACCTCCATGACGAAGGTCCATCATCTCCTTTGTAAAGTTTCCACCACACCGTATATACCTCTATGACGAAGGTCCATCATCTCCTTGGTAAAGTTTCCACCACTCGTATATACCTCCATGACGAAGGTCCGTCCTCCCTTGGTAAAGTTTCCACCACACCGTATATACCTTCATGACGTAGGTCCATCATCTCCTTGGTAAAGTTTCCACCACACCGTATATACCTCCATGACGAAGGTCCATCATCTCCTTGGTAAAGTTTCCACCACACCGTATATACCTCCATGACGAAGGTCTATCATCTCCTTGGTAAAGTTTCCACCACACCGTATATACCTCCATGACGAAGGTCCATCATCTCCTTGGTAAAGTTTCCACCATACCGTATATACCTTCATGACGAAGGTCCATCATCTCCTTGGTAAAGTTTCCACCATACCGTATATACCTCCATGACGATGGTCCATCATCTCCTTGGTAAAGTTTCCACCACACCGTATATACCTTCCTGACGAAGGTCCGTATTTTTCTTGGCTTTCTTGGTTCGTCTTATCCTGAATTCTTGTTGATGCTTTAGCAGCTGTACTTTTTGTACAGGATTGGGTTGCTGTATCTTATGCCCAACCTTTCTCCTTTTACACTCAGGCTTGTGACCGGTCTGGGATGATGGCATCATCAAAATTTATGTCGATATAGGAAAACAAATATATTGGCATTAACATGTTTGTCCTTTACGCCGCTAGGGCTTGGTGAAGTTCTTTGCTTCATTATTTCATTTTTAAACATTGAAATCAATACCTGTTCCCCAACTCACCTTCAATCAATAATGCCTCAATATCGGAAAGTAGTAACTAACACGCTGTAGATCACCGATCAGTTCTTGATTATTTTCAGCTCTGAGAGATTCTTTCACAAGATGCAAGAGCCAAACTGATCGTCAAGAAGCAGTTTTAGGTTTAGTGAAATGATTCGGAGAAATTCTATAAGCGCCCCGTTGAGCAATGAATGCCAAAAGCTTTAGTCTGTTCTTATCTTTGAGCTTCTCAGAATCAATTTACTTTAGCTTTCAGGTATATAATCAGCCCTAAAGTTTAAATACAGCCCGTTCTTTGATATTTCATCATTGTAATTTGTCAAATGTAATTTCTGAAGGGAAAAGAGTATAAATATTTGCTGAATTAATAAACACAAATTTGACAGAGCGGACTCGTTTTTTTGCAATAGATGAAACAAAGAGGAACTGTTCAAGAGCTGCAACTGTACAAAGTGTCATAGACTATTATGGACAGGCCTGAGCTTAGAAAAGGAAACTTTAATCTACATATGGAAAGCCCAAGTGTCACTGCAAACGAATTAAAATCCATATTTACTCAACCGCCCGTGCCAGTGGAATCATCCGAATTACTAACTCATCTCCCAAACAAAGAAAGGTAGCTGTAGTCCCCATCATAGCAGTCTCAGCACACGCCAAAATACATACGACGAAACCGCACATAAAGTGAACACAACCAACTTTTCCTTGTCATAAGAAGTCATTCATCGTTAACAATTGAAATATCGAAACACGATCAAAACGGATGAAACACACAGCTCAGTAGCTCCTGCAACAAGCCTGATTTATATATATATATATATATATATATATATATATATATAACAATTATTATATGCGATTATATGTCAATTCAATATGTTTAAAGATCGCATGTTGAAAGTATGTTGTGCTCTCAATTCAAACAATTTCCATCAATTATGCCCAGACGTTTTCATTATGTTTTGATTTCGTGTTGGACATATGCTGGACATTGCTGGCAAGCCGCCTCCAAATGTTGCGAGATATATTCTTGTTGTTTGTTATTACGTGGCAATTCTCATCGTCTAGGGGCTGAACAGAAGCCAGTCATCGACCCAGTGTCAGACGTTGAGAGGGCAATCGATGCAGCATCAAAACATGAGTCGGCAGGAATCTGGATCAAACATAGTGCGCGCTAGAAGAAACGTCTGAGAGCTTACAAAGAAAGAAGTGACTATCTTTTTTCTTTTTCTTCTTTTTCTTCTTCCTCTTTTTCTTCTCTTCTTTTTATTTTTCTGCTCTTTGGTATGAAGACTACTATACTTGAAATGTGCTCTTGAACGAACGTTCAATGTGTACTGACTAGTAAGTAAAAAAGCAAAGAGCCCCCCGTCACGCGAAATGGCGTATAGGGAGTATGGTGTTAGTGACCATAATTTTTATCGGCACATGATTTTTGGGGCAATGTGGTCGGTATTACGTCCGTGCCGCTTTAATTTCCCAGAAAAAAACCCGATACCCACTTAAGGCTGGGTGAAGCCGGAACTAGATTTGAATATCAAAAAGAGTAAAACTATGATCATAAACAAAGAAAATACTCAAAACCCACAAGTGGATATCAAAATTGAAGGAATAGACCTGGAGACAGTTCAGAACTTACAACTACCTTGGTCATACTATAACCAGTGATGGAAAATGTACAAATGAAATAAACAAAAGAATAGGAATGGCAAAAAGTAATTTTAATGCCATGAAGAACATACTAACATCAAAATAAATAACACCAGGGCTAAAACTAAGAATAGCAAAATGTTACATCTTCTCAATATTCATATATGGTGCAGAAACATGGACATTAGAGAAGAAAACAGAACAGAGAACTGAAGCCTTTGAAATGTGGATATATAGAAGAATAAGTAGAATTGAATGGAAGGAAAAGAAAACAAACGATGAAGTTTTAAAACAACTAAAAATGAAAAGAGAAAAAATAATCAGAATTCAAACAAGACAAATGCGATTTTTGGGCCATGTTAAAAGACACAACAGCCTACTAAAAGTAATCCTGGAGGGGAAAATACAAGGTAAAAAAGGCAGACCAAGACTAACATGGACGAGTAACATCAAAAGATGGACAAATCAGCCTATGACAACCTGCACCATCAAAGTAAGAGACAGAGCAGAATGGCGCTCCATGGTAGCCAACCTTCGTTGCGGAGACGGCACTCGATGATGATGATGATGAACACGGAATTCTCTAGTCCTTTGTAGTCCAATTCACTAACCACTTAGCTATCGCGGCTCTCACTGATTATAGAGAGTTACTTTATTTTAGCCTTTTGTCACAACATATCCGACTTCATTATGGTATTTTCAGTGACCGGGTTGTCATCCCTCTTCTATCTCTGTTCTTTTTACCATACTTTTTAGTCAGTTTTTTCAGGATCCTGTCTAAGAGACAAAAGTTTGGATCTTGATCAGCTGTGATCCACTGACGCTTACGTAAATAGCTAATTAATGATCGCTGACCCAGGTGTAGTTGGGGGACTTGGGCCCGGTAAATGTATAAACAGCAAGCTACACGAGTAGCCAACATATACAGATTTTGTCGTTCAGAGCTTGCCTCGTGAGCTGTGAAATAAGAAAACATTTGGGTTCGAGTTGGGTTCGAGTTGGGTTCGTTCATGAACTCTGGAGTCATACAAATCTGGGGTCTCTTTGAATATTATATTTAATGTTTATAAAAAAAAGTGTTTCCTGACAAGAGATCATCACAAATTATTACCACGTCAATAAATTCATGGACATTCTCTTTTATCATCAGCAGAACTAGGAATATGGTTTGAACCATTTACAAATCCCACTTAATACTCACTGCGTCAGATAAATAAGATGGTTAAGAAAAGTAGCTGGAGTGACCAGAGATGAACAAATGAAATCATAAAAGGAAGAATGGGCGTGAGACCAGTCACAAACTACTTGTATATACAGCATCATCATCATCATCAAGTACCATGCTTGCTGGCGTAGTGACCATATCTCTCCACAACTTTCAATCTCGACAGTTATTTATCATTTCTGTTGTTAATCTTCTGCCAAGCCATTATCTTAAGCTGTCTGGTATATTTTCTCTTTGTTTTCCTCTATCTGTTCGTCCCTCAACTTTTCCAGTTGTCACCATATATTTCAGCTGTTCACTTTTCATTACATGGCCAAAAAATTATGATTATTTCTTCCTAATATTGGAAATTAGTTCTATCTTTGATTTGGCCTCCCTCAAAACATTTTAATTACTTTTCTTAGCTCTCCATGGGATTCTCAACAATCTTCTGTAAAACATTTCTAACACCTCCAGTGATTTTCTTGTCTGTTGTCCAATTGTCCATGATCCACATCCATATGTTAAGACTTGTACATACAGAAAACCAATAAAGTACCTTGCCCCCCGTGGAGGTAATATTCCCACTATTCAAGACTAATTACATTTTAAAAATAAAACTATCTTTACGGCAATTTCCCATTTCTGGAGTCTGCTAGGGGAGATTTTAGGACCGTAGAATAAAGACCGTTTGTCCAGTGCAGTCGCCGCCTAGTGTCCGGATTTGAGTTTTTATTTCACCCATAATAAAAAAAAAAAAACTGTCCCTACCGGGATTCGAAAAAGTAAAATAAATAAAGAGGCCCGTCACGCCACGTGGCGTATAGGAGCAATGGTGTTAGTTTTTTAGTAATGGGCTGATAGATATAACGAATAATGTTGGGGCTGCTAGATAAAACGAATAATGTTGGGGCTGCTAGATAAAACGAATAATGTTGGAGTGTAGATAAAACGAATAATGTTGGAGCTGCTAGATAAAACGAATAATCTTGGAGTGTAGATAAAACGAATAATGCTGGAGTGTAGATAAAACGAATAATGTTGGGGCTGCTAGATAAATCGAATAATGTTGGCGCTGCTAGATAAAACAAATAATGTCGCGGCTGACATATAAAACAAATAATGTTGGAGTGTAGATAAAATGAATAATGTTGGAGTGTAGATAAAACAAATAATGTTGGGACTGCTAGATAAAACAAATAATGTTGGCGCTGCTAGATAAAACAAATAATGTTGGCGCTGCTAGATAAAACAAATAATGTTGGGCTGTAGATAAAACAAATAATGTTAGCGCTGCTAGATAAAACAAATAATGTTAGCGCTGACAGATAAAACAAATAATGTTGGAGCTGATAGATAAAACGAATAATGTTGGACCGTACATAAAATGAATAATGTTGGGGCTGCTAGATAAAACAAATAATGTTGGGGTTCATAGATAAAACGAATAATGTTGGAGCTGATAGATAAAACGAATAATGTTGTACCGTACATAAAATGAATAATGTTGGGGCTGCTAGATAAAATGAATAATGTTGGGGCTAATAGATAAAACAAATACTGTTTGGCTCTAGCTAAAACGAATAATGTTGGGGCTGATAGATAAAACGAATAATGTTGGGACTGATAGATAATACGAATAATGTTGGAGCTGATAGATAAAACGAATAATGTTGGAGTGTAGATAAAACGAATAATGTTGGACTGTAGATAAAACGAATAATGTTGGACTGTAGATAAAACGAATAATGTTGGACTGTAGATAAAACGAATAATGCTGGGGCTGATAGATAAAACGAATAATGTTGGGGCTGATAGATAAAACGAATAATGTTGGACTGTAGATAAAACGAATAATGTAGGAGTGTAGTTAAAACGAATAATGTTGGACTGTAAATAAAACAAATAATGTTGGTGCTGATAGATTAAGCAGTGTGTGGTGTTAATACTGGAGGTAATGGAACTCTCATATGAAATGAGCTATCAATTTTTTTTATTTTTTCAGGGTTGATAGATTACGGTTTTTAGTTGAAAAAAAAATGATGTCACGGACGTCGCGTAGGTCACGTAAGGACTAAAAGAGTCACAGCATCCCTGGAGATGCCATAAAGATGTTCACACAAACGATCACCTCAGCGTTTAACCTTCACACGAATGTAATCTTCATGATAGCGTAAATAACAATTGCATAGATATAACACTGCGGGACACATTGGATAAGCTTTCCATCATCTCAAATGTATCTTTAGGGAGAGTCACATAATTAGTCTGAAATAGATATGGGCACGTTCTACAGACTGGACGTCTACAAGGGACTAGTCACGATGGCTATTGGTTGTGTTCTTGGGGTGGCTGTTTTACTAACACGTCCCATAATCTTCTATCGTGCCTTAAGGGAACTAGATGGCATTTCTCTGATAATTTTCTGATCTTTTGCTGGTCATTCTTTTAACCCTTTCGGATTGTATAACAGTTATAATATTAGTTGGGAGCCGCTATAGCTCAGGAGTTAGTGAACTGGACAACGTAAGACAAGAGGTCGTATTCAATCCTGATCAACGGCCACCGGGTTCACCCAGCCTTTCAATGAGTACCGGATTTTTTATGGGAAAGTAAAGCGGTACGGGTGTAATACCGACCACATTACCCCAAATATCATGTGCCAAAGGTCTCTCTATAAAGTATGGTCACTAACACCATATTCTCCATACGCCACACGGCGTGACTAGGCTTTTACTTTTTTTTTTTAATTTTAAACTGAGTATAACTTGATCCAGCAACTGAGGATGAGTTTACAGTATGGGCAGTCATTGTACAGGACAAGATGGCTAACTATGTAATAACAAATTTTACGAAATCATCATGTGCCATATTGGTATGCCATATGGTATCATGTCCTCCATAATTATCTACCCATAGTGCATCAGTTTTGCTGTAGGCTGTTTACGGTACCACTACACCAAGCTACCATTGTCATCATCCGCCATCCCGTTTCCCCTGTAACCTGCCAGTTGTAACCAAGTATTCAAATGTTCCACTTCTCACAATGTGCCCGAAAAATATAAATTGTTTATTATGTTTATACAGGCTCATTTTGTGTTGGTCTGTTTGAGAATTTCTTCATTGGTATTTTTAGCTGTACAGGGGTAACCCTTAATATTCTTCTGAGAAATCCCATTTCTAAGGCCTCTAATTGTCTTTTTATTTCTTTGCATACTGACATTTTGCAACTAAATATTAAAAGCGAAAATCACTTATAATAAAATATAAATATATTTTTTAAAATCTCTTTTATTGAATCAACACAAATGGTAAATTAATGCGAAGCTGCACAACGGAACACGGAGTTACTTCTGGCTGCTTTGTTGGAAAAGAACCTTCTTAAATGAAAAAAAATAATCGATTCTCGTTTAATGATTATGTCTACAATGTCATTGGTCCTATAAAAGTGTTCTCAGTTTCATAAGCAATTAGAGTGTTTTTAGTTTTCGTATTCGTAAGCCAACCTGGTAGATAAACACATCTTTGTTTATGTTTCTCATCGGCCAAGGGAACGATAATTGATCAGATATTAAAGTGAAATTATCTCAGCTGAGATTCAATATGTTAACAGAACACTCTCTGGATGTTGTTAATTACTTTCCAATGTAAGATAAATAATTGTTGCTGTTTGTCTTGAATATCTGCAACATATGTTCCGATTTGATTTTGTTAATAAAAGAAAAGGGAAACAGTATTTTAAAAAATCGCTTAGGAAGTGTTTGTACTTACCTCAGTTCAGCCTGAAATCAATTATTTGTTTTCTCTTGGATATATCTGTGCACGATTGTATGTGTTCGTGCCACTTTATAAATGTATGTTTACGTAAGTTGAAAGAAAGATGAATGATGGTTATGGAAGGCCCCGGTACCACTGCAAACGAATTAAAATCCATAATTGCTCAACCACCCACGCCAGTGGAATCATCCGAATTAATATCTCATCTCCCGAACTAAGAAAAGTAGCTGCAGTCCCCATCATAGCAGTCTCAGCACACGCCAAAATACATAAGGCGAAACCGCACATAATGTGAACACAGCCATCTGTCCCCCGTTATACGATATCATTATTCATTGCAGGCAATCGGAATATCGAAACACAATCAAAACGGATGAAACACATAGCTCAAGGTGTGCACAGAGCGCTTAACTCAGTAGCTCCTGCAGCAAGCCGGACTTGGAATATGAGGAAACTGCAACAAGGAACACTTTACAGACACATCCTATAATGGTTCCTGCCACCTATCCGCCATATTGACCGGAAGTTCTAAAATAGTGAATCATAATGTTCTCATCACCTTCCTACATGAGTTTTCTTCTCCTTCCTCTTCTTCCTTTTAGCTCCCTGTGGAGCATAGATCATAAACAAACACTTTCCAAGCCGTTCTGTTTCTTGCCATTATATTAAGATCGTTCCATGTCTTCCCCATCTTCAATTGTGTGATATCATGCGTGTGATTTATTTCTTCCTTTTTACATTGACCTGATGAATGTTTTTACTTCGCCACAGCCCCATTAAGCTGTTAAATGTGGATAACCGCAGTTCTTTCTGGAGTTCACCTGACGACAACTAAATGAAGGGATCGCTTTGTCGTTCGCCCTTAAAATGACGTTAAGTTGGCGTAGATGCGTTGTGTTGTGGTTTACAGTTGAACTGAGATATTTATGTCATTCAGCCCAAGAAATCTGACTTCAGCACGCGTACCGGGTTGCCTTGCCTCACGATTTCTACTCCCTTGGTCAAGTCTAGACTGGTTAACCTGTTTCTACTCGCTTTCTAACGTCTAGACTGGTTAAACTGTTCCTACTCGATTGGCTAAGTCTAGACTGGATAACCCTGTTTCTACTCGCTTGGTCAAGTCTAGACTGGTTAAACTGTTTCTATTCCCTTGTTCAAGTCAAGACTGGTTAGCCTGTTTCTACTCGCTTGGCCAAATCTAGTCTGGTTAGCCTGTTTCTACTCGCTTGGCCAAATCTAGACTGGTTAATCTGTTTCTACTCGCTTGGTCAAGTCTAGACTGGTTAACCTGTTTCTACTCCCTTGGCCAAGACTAGACTGGTTAACCTGTTTCTACTCCCTTGGCCAAATCAAGACTGGGTAACCTGTTTCTACTCCCTTGGCCAAATCAAGACTGGGTAACCTGTTTCTACTCCCTTGGCCAAATCTAGACTGGTTAACCTGTTTCTACTCCCTTGGCCAAATCAAGACTGGGTAACCTGTTTCTATTCCCTTGGCCAAATCTAGACTGGTTAATCTGTTTCTACTCGCTTGGTCAAGTCTAGACTAGTTAATCTGTTTCTACTCCCTTGGCCAAGTCTAGACTGGTTAATCTGTTTCTACTCCCTTGGCCAAATCAAAACTGGGTAACCTGTTTCTACTCCCTTGGCCAAATCAAAACTGGGTAACCTGTTTCTACTCCCTTGGCCAAATCAAGACTGGGTAACCTGTTTCTACTCGCTTGGCCAAATCAATACTGGGTAACCTGTTTCTACTCGCTTGGCCAAATCAAGACTGGGTAACCTGTTTCTACTCCCTTGGCCAAATCAAGACTGGGTAACCTGTTTCTACTCGCTTGGCCAAATCAAGACTGGGTAACCTGTTTCTACTCCCTTGGCCAAATCAAGACTGGGTAACCTGTTTCTACTCGCTTGGTCAAGTCTAGACTGGGTAACCTGTTTCTACTCGCTTGGTCAAGTCTAGACTGGGTAACCTGTTTCTACTCGCTTGGTAAAGTCTAGACTGGGTAACCTGTTTCTACTCGCTTGGTAAAGTCTAGACTGGGTAACCTGTTTCTACTCGTTTGGTCAAGTCTAGACTGGGTAATCTGTTTCTACTCGCTTGGTCAAGTCTAGACTGGGTAATCTGTTTCTAATCGCTTGGTCAAGTCTAGACTGGGTAACCTGTTTCTACTCGCTTGGTCAAGTCTAGACTGGGTAATCTGTTTCTACTCGCTTGGTCAAGTCTAGACTGGGTAACCTGTTTCTACTCGCTTGGCCAAGTCTAGTCTGGGTAACCTGTTTCTACTCTCTTGGTCAAGTCTAGACTGGGTAACCTGTTTCTACTCCCTTGGCCAAGTCTAGACTGGGTAACCTGTTTCTACTCTTTTGGTCAAGTCTAGACTGGGTAACCTGTTTCTACTCCCTTGGCCAAGTCTAGACTGGGTAACCTGTTTCTACTCTCTTGGTCAAGTCTAGACTGGGTAACCTGTTTCTATTCCCTTGGTCAAGTCTAGACTGGGTAACCTGTTTCTACTCGCTTGGCCAAGTCTAGACTGGGTAACCTGTTTCTACTCTCTTGGTCAAGTCTAGACTGGGTAACCTGTTTCTACTCCCTTGGCCAAATCTAGACTGGGTAACCTGTTTCTATTCTCTTGGTCAAGTCTAGACTGGGTAACCTGTTTCTACTCTCTTGGTCAAGTCTAGACTGGGTAACCTGTTTCTACTCTCTTGGTCAAGTCTAGACTGGGTAACCTGTTTCTACTCCCTTGACCAAGTCTAGAGTGCTTAACCTGTTTCTAGGAGCACTGCAAAGGGGTTGAATAAGCTCTGAATAATATTGGTTCACCGATCCCGACGGCGCAGCCATCAGATATGAGTCACTAATGGCTTCAGCCTTGATGCATCCCCGGATTGCGCAATAATTCAACGCAATATCTGCGTCTCTCAGCTCAATACATTCGACTTCACCATGGAATTGTACTGGTACCACATTTAATTATCATTTCATCCCTGTTACCTTAGCCTAACTAGTTCACCCTTTCCAGAACCACTACGAGGAGGTGGGGCTCGATCTTGTTCAGTTAATGTTCATTGATCATGACGCCAGCAGTCAGCTATGAGTCACTGACATTTTCTAGCCCATCCCTGCCTGGTGTTTTGTCGGTGTACTCAAGACTCTTTCATGTCAGAAACACTGACGCGAGTACGCGGTGCCCCTTTGCACATATATAATTTTGATTCATTATAAATGACATGACTCACATTTGTTGGCTTTTGTTGTAATTACTTTTATCATTTACGTCTTGTCTTGTTCCTGTCAACATACACCACAAGACGTTTGTTTTTTTTCTGGAACTACAGAAAGGATTTTTCTTGTTCTGATTGTTTTTTGTTTGTTTGCTTTTGACGGATGTTGTTACCTTGTATTCTACATCTTATTGCTCAAAGCATTTCCGTACATTTGCTTATGAGCGCTATCATGACGTTGGCTTTCCTTGATCCTATGCAAGACAGCAGCAGTATTCTAAAACTTACATGTGCCAAAACATGATGTTAAGTTCCTTATTAATAATTCAATCTTCTTCTATCTAAGTGTGCCAAAGCATGATGTTAAGTTCCTTATTAATAATTCAATCTTCTTCTATCTAAGTGTGCCAAATCATGATGTTAAGTTCCTTATTAATAATTCAATCTTCTTCTATCTAAGTGTGCCAAAACATGATGTTAAGTTCCTTATTAATAATTCAATCTTCTTCTATCTAAGTGTGCCAAAACATGATGTTAAGTTCCTTATTCATAATTCAATCTTCTTCTAAGTGTGCCAAAACATGATGTTAAGTTCCTTATTAATAATTCAATCTTCTTCTATCTAAGTGTGCCAAAACATGATGTTAAGTTCCTTATTAATAATTCAATCTTCTTCTATCTAAGTGTGCCAAAACATGATGTTAAGTTCCTTATTAATAATTCAATCTTCTTCTATCTAAGTGTGCCAAAACATGATGTTAAGTTCCTTATTAATACATGTAATTCAATCTTCTTCTATCTAAGTGTGCCAAAACATGATGTTAAGTTCCTTATTAATAATTCAATCTTCTTCTATCTAAGTGTGCCAAAACATGATGTTAAGTTCCTTATTAATAATTCAATCTTCTTCTATCTAAGTGTGCCAAAACATGATGTTAAGTTCCTTATTAATAATTCAATCTCCATCTATCTAAGTGTGCCAAAACATGATGTTAAGTTCCTTATTAATATTTCAATCTCCTTCTATCTAAGTGTGTCAAAACATGATGTTAAATTCCTTATTAATAATTCAATCTCCTTCTATCTAAGTGTGCCAATACATGATGTTAAGTTCCTTATTAATAATTCAATCTTCTTCTATCTAAGTGTGCCAAAACATGATGTTAAGTTCCTTATTAATAATTCAATCTTCTTCTATCTAAGTGTGTCAAAACACGATGTTGACTTTGATTTCTGTATGAATAATTCTTCTATATAAGTATGCAACAACAAAAAGTAAACAATATTGAGCACTATATGTGACGGTTCAGTCTAATTTCTATCCACTTTCTTTCTTTCTTTCTTTCTTTCTTTCTTTTTTTCTTTCTTTCTTTCTTTCTTTCTTTCTTTCTTCCTTCCTTTCTTTCCTTCCTTCCTCATTGCCTTTCTGCGTGGAGGGGAGATAATGTTCACGATTTCTTGTTCTTTATTGGCCTCCTCTATTTTTATACCTTCGAGTGTTTTTCTGGGTCCGTTTATGAACCTTTTTCTTGACCGACCTCTTGGTCTGGTGTTCCCATATGGTTTGTTGGTAACTCGTTGTGTTCGATTTAGTTCTGAGTATCTTATCACATGCCCGAACCACTTGATCTGTTGTCGCTTTATGTATTCAATAGCTGGTTCCGTTGCTAGTCTGTATTCGTATCTCTTCATTTCTGATCTTATCTCTCAGGCTGTTTTCTGCCATGCGCCTGACACACTTCATTTCTGTGGTGTTTATTTTTTAAATAGTTCTTGAGTCGAAAGTTCATGTCCTGCACCGTTAGCACGTCGTTGGGATCAAGATAGTTTTAGTCTTATAAATAGCTCACTTTGCTTCTAGCGTTATTTCTGTGTTCGATAGTAGTGGTGAGATCTGTCCGATAATTTAACAAACTTTGTTACATCTTGCGTTATTTCTGTGTTCGATAGTAGTGGTGAGATCTGTCCGATAATTTAACAAACTTTGTTACATCTTGCGTTATTTCTGTGTTCGATAGTAGTGGTGAGATCTGTCCGATAATTTAACAAACTTTGTTACATCTTGCGTTATTTCTGTGTTCGATAGTAGTGGTGAGATCTGTCCGATAATTTAACAAACTTTGTTACATCTTGCGTTATTTCTGTGTTCGATAGTAGTGGTGAGATCTGTCCGATAATTTAACAAACTTTGTTACATCTTGCGTTATTTCTGTGTTCGATTGTAGTGGTGAGATCTGTCCAATAATTTAACAAACTTTGTTACATCTTGCGTTTATTTATGTTATTTGCATGTTGGTATATGTCAGGAAGCTGTCTAAGTATTTGCATGTTGGTATATGTCAGGAAGCTGTCTAAGTATTTGAATTCATTCATCTGTTTTAGAATATTGCCATCTATCGTTATGGTGATGTCTTGAGTTTCTTTTGATATCGTCATTACTTTTGTCTTGTTTATGTTGATTTTTTGTCGTCTGCGAAAATGAGCTCGTTGATTTCGTCCTTTTGGATGGATTTTCCAGGTTGCAGAAGTGGTCCATGTATGCAGTGAATAGCCATGGGTTGGAGAGAGAGAGAGAGAGAGAGAGAGAGTGAGACAGAGGGAGAGAGAGATAGAGAGAGAGAGAGTGAGAGAGAGAGAGTGAGAGAGAGTGAGAGAGAGAGAGTGAGAGAGAGTGAGAGAGAGAGAGTGAGAGAGAGAGAGTGAGAGAGAGAGTGAGAGAGAGAGTGAGAGAGAGAGAGAGATAGCACATATCCTTGTTATACTCCTGTTTTGATTTTGAAGGGGTCTGTACAGCCTGCCTCAAGCTCTTCTATCCATGTGTACCAACAATTGTGTTGATACCTGCAGAAAGGACTTATCAACGTGTTTACCATCAGCATCTTGTGTTATTAGTCTAAGTTTATAGAAAGTATTCGATTGTGACAAAACTATTCACTTTCTGATATTTATCACGGCGTAGTTTCATTCATTATTTTACTTCATTAGTAATATCACGAAAATAAAATGCGGAGCTGTGGTAAAGCTGATGTCAGAGAGAATAAA
The DNA here is from genome assembly GCA_032433765.1 of Megaustenia siamemsis. Taxonomy (NCBI): domain Eukaryota; kingdom Metazoa; phylum Mollusca; class Gastropoda; order Stylommatophora; family Ariophantidae; genus Megaustenia; species Megaustenia siamemsis. Next base: position 42,138,039 of record JAVIAB010000050.1, on the reverse strand, counting down.
ATGTCGAGAAATGGTAGTTTTGTGTCAACGTTATGATGGTATAAATGCTCCACAAAGTGATCTGGCGTTGCAGCCCAAGATGTGCCTTCTGTGGTAACACTATATATATATCAAACTAACACAAGTAAAAAATGATGGAATCTTGTCTGTGTGTCCAAATTAACCAGTTGGATTGTCAATCAAGGGAAAAAAACGGGAGAGAATTCTAAGGAAAACCCACAACCAGAATCAAACTTAGTTAAGATTTATGAATAGCCGCCCGTGCTTTCTCAACGAGCCACGAAGTCCATGTACTCTTCATCATCATTGAGTGCCGTCTCCGCATCGAAGGTTGGCTACCATGAAGCGCCATTCCACTCTGTCTCTTGCTTTGATGGTGCAGATTGTCATAGGGTTAACTTGTCCATCTTTTGATGTTACTCGTCCATGTTAGTCTTGGTCTGCATCTGGCACTTTTACCTTGTATTTTCTCTTCCAATATTACTTTTATTAGGCTGTTCTGTCTTTTAACATAAAAAAAGTAAAGTACCCCCGTCACGCCAAGTGGCGTATAGGGAAATATGGTATTAGTGACCCTATATTTTACAGACCTTCAGCACATGATTTTTGGGGTAATGTGGTCAGTATTACGCCCATGCTGCCTTACTTTCCCAGAAAAAAATCCGGTACCCATTTAAGGCTGGGTGAACCCGGAAGCCGTCAGTTGGGATCGAACCCTACCCCTTGTCCGTGGTAGTCCAGTTCACTAACCACTGAGCTATCGCGGCTCCCTGTCTTTTAACACGCCCCCAAAATTTCATTTGTCTTGTTCTAATTGTGTTTAGTAGTTCTCTTTTAATTTTCATTTGTTTTAAAACTTCATCGTTTGTTTTCTATTCTTTCCATCCAATTCTACATATTCTTCTATACATCCAAAGGCTTCAATGTTCTGTTCTGTTTTCTTGTCTAATGTCCATGTTTCTGCACCATACAGGAATATTGAGAAGATGTAAATGTCCTGAGGTTTTTACTTGGAGATCAGACAAGACAGAAGAAGCCTTATAATTGACACTGCTCAGTGCAAACAGTTGGGCAGCTGGTATCATGGAAGGCTCAAGTGTTGAGCAACGCCGCTTTCCTTTTGTCAAGAAAGATGTGAGTTAGCTTGCAGGAGGAAACAACTACGATGTGTGTTCATCCCAAAATGGGTGATTTAATCTTGTGCTTATCTTTTAAAGGATCGTTGAAAAGTTCGAGATTATGGGTATGTTAAATAACCATATATTGTGTTGTGTATGTTAAATAACCAGGATTGTTGAAATTTGAAATGAGTACGAGATTAGGAAGATGGTTAAAGCAACTGAGGCATACACTTCACAAAATATAGAATTGTTAATCTAAAGAGTTAGATATAAAGCGAGAGAGAGAGAGAGAGAGAGAGAGAGAGAGAGAGAGAGAGAGAGAGAGAGAGAGAGAGAGAATGTTATTTGAGGCGGAAGCCTTTGAATATAAAGTGAGTTATTTACCGGTGTTTTTTGTCTCCTTCTTGACAAGATACGATCTGTTTCGCCTCAGATTATCTCTTCTAGAGTTAGGTTAGACAGCAATTAAAAAAAAAAACAATTGTGGTAAAAATTTAATGCGTATTGGGCCGCTCATGTGAAAAACACCTGGCTAAAATCGGCACGACATAATCTACGTTAGACGAGAGCACATTCTCAACACTACAATGTATACTGTGCTTTCAGGTGTTTCTGTTGATTGAAGGGAAACAAAGCGGGGTCGACAGGTACGTGCTAAGTGCACTGTTACAATAACACAATCTCTCTCTCTCTCTCTCTCTCTCCCAGAGAGAGACAATATATGCACACCCAAATTAGTACACATACACCTATTTGCACCCACACACGTACGAACACTCACACATTCACACGAAAAAATGGTAAATGCCTGGTTTTAGTTTTTTTTAAAGAAAGTACCAAAATAAGCCCAATATTGACATGCTTATTTGTGAAACATCTTTTTTTTTTCATTTTTATTTTCTGACAACCATATTTATACACTCAAACATGTGTCAACCAACATCCAGTACACTAAATTAGACTAAACTGAGAATGTTTTCTACTTTTCTTTGTTTTCGACCAATCTGATACAATAAGGTGTATACCACTATCAGGGTAAGTTGATGATAACAGAAATAAAAATGAGTATATTTTCATCGTAATGAACAAGTAAATAGGGGTGGAGGTGGGAGGAGACATAGGTGGTGATTTTTAGATGTACACAGATTTAAATGTTATATTTTTTTGTGTGAAAGAAAGACGGTTTTGGACAGACAAACAGAGAGATGGTAGGTAGGGAGATATGTAGCTCTGTAGGTAGGTTGGTAAGTAGGTAGGCAGGCAGGCAGATAGACGGATGAGTTGGCAGATGGATTGGTGGATAGAGGATAGATGGATATCTACTTGTAGTGTTTCATGTTCGTTTATATCATATTTCGGAGGTGAAGGCTCGCCTTATAGCACCAGAGCTGGAAGTTGTCAGCGACCCACAGCTAATGGCTTGCGCCAGGACCGGTGAACCAAAACCATCCAGACCCTGCTCCACCTCTCCGCGGTGCCTCTAGTAATAGACTAACCTGTCTAGTCTGGCCAGGCGAGTAGGCATCGAAGAGGAAAGACAACCCGGTACTCAAAAATGTCATGCTGAAGTCGGATGTGTTGGGCCGAAAGGCGCAACTATCACAGTTATACTGCAAACCACAACACAACGCAGGCACACCCACTTAACGTCCTTTAAGGGCGGATGACGAAGAGGAATTCTATAGTCTACGAATACTCTAGAATACTTTAGTCATCGGGCGAACGCAAGCAAGCAAGCATTTCATATTTTACGAAAAGGCATTTGATAGTTTAGACAGAAGAATGCTTTGGAAGTTGCTGAGTCATTACGGAATCCCCATAAAGTTTATTAACCTGATAAAAACAATGTATGAAGGAACGAAATGTAGTGTGGTGCATGAGGACAGATTACAGAAGCATTTGAAATAAGAACGGGAGTAAGGCAAGGATGCCTTCTGTCTCCATTTCTCTTTCTACTGGCCATAGATTGGATTATGAAAATAACTGAAAACTACAGAAATGGAATCCAGTGGTCACTGACCAAACAACTTGATGATTTAGACTTTGCTGATGACATAGCTCTCCTATTACACAGCCATCAACAGATGCAAGATAAAATGAGCATACTTGGTGAGAGATCACACCAGTTAGGACTGAAGATTAATAGAGGTAAGACCAACATTATGAGAATTAATACAGATGGCAATAACCAAATAAAATTAGGAGAAATACCTCTATTAGATGTACAATCTTACATATATCTGGGCAGTAATATAGATAAAGAGGGAGGAACAGAAAATGATACCAAAAAAAGGATATCAAAAGCAAGAGGAGCTTTCATTGCACTGGGAAACATATGGGAATCCAAAGAAATTAGGTTAGATACAAAAATAAAAATTTTCAACTCAAATGTTAAGTCGGTCCTATTATACGGCTGTGAAACATGGAGAACAACAAAATTGACAATCGCGAAGATACAGACTTTTATTAATGGATGCTTATGCAGAATAAAAGGATGGAAATGGCAGGACAAAATCACTAACATAGAATTCTGGAAATGTACCAGTCAAACACCAGTGGATAAAGAGATACAGCGAAGACGATGGCACTGGATAGGACACACACTGTGGAAGCCAACTGAGAGTAGTATACAACAGGCCCTTTTTTTGGAATCCCCAGGGGAAAAGACAAAGAGGAAGACCAAGGAATTCTTGGAGAAGACAAATAGAAGCAGAGATGAAGATGATGGGGAAGACATGGAATGATCTTAAAAGAATGGCAAAAAACAGAACGGTTTGGAAAGTGTTTGTTGAAGACCTATGCTCCACAGGGAGTTAAAAAATTAGAAGATATATTGTCCTTTGGAGCCGGAGACGCATATAGGGCAGCAATTTCAGAGTTTTCATTCTCGATTATCTTTGTTATTAATTGTTAGATCTTGCACAGATCCTGTATTATATCTTGCCACAGTCCCTGTTTTCTATGCGAGCCGTTCAATTGGGTAAGTAAGCTGATGCCTGCTGTTGTTGCCTCTTGTTTCAGTGATATCTTTTATTCAATGTTTCTTTAGTTCTACCTATTTCCTTTACCCTCGGGTTCCAATTTAAGAGGCTGCTTTAAGATTCTTTTCTTGTTTCTTCTCACCGCATGCCCAACATATGACCTTATTTTCTTGTTTCTTCTCACCGCATGCCCAACATATGACCACCTTATTTTCTTGTTTCTTCTCACCGCATGGCCAACATATGACCACCTTCTTTTCTTGTTTCTTCTCACCGCATGGCCAACAAATGACCACCTTCTTTTCTTGTTTCTTCTCACCGCATGGCAAACATATGACCACCTTCTTTTCTTGTTTCTTCTCACCGCATGGCCAACATATGACCACCTTCTTTTCTTGTTTCTTCTACATGGCCAACATATGGCCATCTTCTTTTCTTGTTTCTTCTCACCGCATGGCCAACATATGACCACCTTATTTTCTTGTTTCTTCTCACCGCATGGCCAACATATGACCACCTTCTTTTCTTGTTTCTTCTACATGGCCAACATATGGCCATCTTTTTTTCTTGTTTCTTCTCACCGCATGGCCAACATATGACCACCTTCTTTTCTTGTTTCTTCTCACCGCATGGCCAACATATGACCACCTTCTTTTCTTGTTTCTTCTCACCACATGGCCAACATATGACCACCTTCTTGTTGTCTCTTCTCATCGCATGGCCAACATATGACCACCTTCTTGTTGTCTCTTCTCATCGCATGGCCAACATATGACCACTTTCTTGTTGTCTCTTCTCATCACATGACCAACATATGACCACCTTCTTTTCTTGTTTCTTCTCACCACATAGCCAACATATGACCACCTTCTTTTCTTGTTTCTTCTCACCGCATAGCCAACATATGACCACCTTCTTTTCTTGTTTCTTCTTATCACATTTCTAACATATGATCACCTTCTTTTCATTTTTTGTTTCTTCTCATCACATTTCTAACGTATGACCACCTTCTTTTCTTTTCTTATTTCTTCTCACCACATGGCCAACATATGACCACCTTCTTTTCTTATTTCTTCTCACCGCATGGCCAACATATGACCACCTTCTTTTCTTGTTTCTTCTCATCACATGGCCAACATATGACCACCTTCTTTTCTTGTTTCTTCTCACCACATGGCCAACATATGACCACCTTCTTTTCTTATTTCTTCTCACCACATGGCCAACATATGACCACCTTCTTTTCTTTTTTTTTCTCACCACATGGCCACCATATGACCACCTTCTTTTCTTGTTTCTTCTCATCACATGGCCAACATATGACCACCTTCTTTTCTTGTTTCTTCTCATCGTATGGCCAACATATGACCACCTTCTTTTCTTCTTTCTTCTCACCACATGGCCAACATATGACCACCTTCTTTTCTTGTTTCTTTTCATCACATGGCCAACATATGACCACCTTCTTTTCTTGTTTCTTTTCATCACATGGCCAACATATGACCACCTTCTTTTCTTGTTTCTTCTCATCACATGGCCAACATATGACCACCTTCTTTTCTTGTTTCTTTTCATCACATGGCCAACATATGACCACCTTGTTTTCTTGTTTCTTCTCATCACATGGCCAACATATGACCACCTTATTTTCTTGTTTCTTCTCATCAAATGGCCAACATATGACCACCTTCTTTTCTTGTTTCTTCTCATCACATGGCCAACATATGACCACCTTCTTTTCTTGTTTCTTGTCATCACATGGCCAACATATGACCACCTTCTTTTCTTGTTTCTTCTCATCACATTTCTACCATATGACCACCTTCTTTTCTTTTCTTGTTTCTTCTCATCACATTTCTACCATATGACCACCTTCTTTTCTTTTCTTGTTTCTTCTCATCACATTTCCAACATATGACCACCTTCTTTTCTTGATTTTACGTGAAATTTTTGGATGCTTTGTCCTTTCTCTTAATTCTTCGCTAGTCTTGAATTCATGCCATGGTATATGAGGTAATTTTCAGAGGCATTTGTCTCGCTGAGGTTTGCTTACGTCTTTTATTCATCCGCAAGACGTTTTTTTTTCCTTTTATCCATCTTTCTATCACCCCTTCCCCAAAAGCTTCCTCTCTCTCTCTCTCTCTCTCTCTCTCTCTCTGTGCTAAAAATCTCCATGTCATCTAGAATTCCCAATTATTTAGCGCTTGGGTGCCGGCAATGCTTTCCTGACGACAAAATGGCGCTGCTTGATCCTAACATCTTAATGCCCACGTCCACTCAGCAGAAAAAAAAAAACGGATTCTTTTTTTTAGCGTCCGCCATGTTTTACCTGTGGCGAAGTCCCTAGAAACTTGGAACTGAATTTTGCGAGTTAATCCCTTTTCCCTGGCAGTCGTGTGCACAGGGGTCCCTCGCCGCACAGGCAGATAATTCCAGAGGTAATTATATATTTTTTTCTGTCGACGAGTAATTGACGTTTCAAGCCGGGCCTCGCTGCTGAGACCAGGGGTGGTTGCCGCAGTCAGAAATCACAAATAAAAAATTCCCACCGGTCCAGCCGGGATTTGAACTCACAATTTTCCTGTCTCGAGACCGGCGTCTTTCCTCGAGACCAACCAGTCCTCCAGAACATATCTAACCCAAAATAATGTCAAATTTGGGGCAGTTATTAACAGTGACAGATTAGCTCGTATCCCCTCGCCCACATCTCTGTGTCCAACAAAGTTAAATAACAATATTCCCCTGCAAAATAATTTGTTATACAACATTCCAAACATTCTTGATACACTCTATGCAGATAACGAGACAGACGGTGAAGTAAATTATCTATCAGGTTTCATTGTCTGATATTCCACTCGGAGCATCTGGTTAATAAGTTCTGGGTCAGTACGTGTCTGGTAGTTCTTTGACAGAGAATACGCCATAAACAACACGCATAATTTATGTTGTTGATTCCACGGAGATCAGTTAGTAAAAGTACAAAAAAATATACAGTACGTCAGGACTTTACCAGGAGTGGACTTTTGGAGGGACGGAGTTTTAACATTAGAAATGTGAGTTGATGGCGTAGTTCTTCACTCTTCTTCCCTCTTTCCTTCTTGATTTGCTTTTCAACGTTGAGTGGGAGATACAATTTGTGGTCTTTTGCTCTTCTGTTGGCTTCTCCTGCTGTTATGTTTTCTAGTGTTTCCAATATTTCATCAATTTTATTTTTTCCGTGGTCGATCCTTCGGTCTGGAGTTCTCACAACGTTCATTGAAGGCTCGTTGTTTTGAGTTTTGGTCTTTCTGTCTTACGACATGTTGAAAACCATTTTATCTGTTGCTTCTTTATGTATTCAATGGCGGGAATTATTCCTAGCTTTTCTTTATCACTTCTTCGCTTCAGTTCTTATCTCTCAGGCTGTTTCGTGTCATTCGTCTAACAAATTTAATTGTAATAGTGGTTAATTGTCTTATTTTTCTTGAGTCCAGGGTCTAGTTCTGCCATTGATAGCACGATAGCACAACGTTAGGATGAAGTGTGTATGGTAGAGTGCCCGTTTTGTCTCTGGTGCTATTTTTTTGTTGGATAGTAGTGAAGGTTGTTGAATTAATTTTGATAAACTGTTGGCTAAGATGTAATTCTTGTGTGTTGAAATCGACACACATGTTCGTGCATTTTTTTCTTGATTTATCTCTTTCTCTTAATGTAACCATCTCTATCTATCTATCGTCCTTTCGAGTCGAAGACGGCACATAGGACAGAACCACAATCTCAAAAACAGAAACCTTGCGTGCCAAAATGGCACATATTGCAGAGATCGCTGCTTCTAAAATCTATGGCTCTGTTTCCATAACAATACTTTTTTACAATGACAGCTTGTCAAGCCATCAATCATTCTCCTTAGTCGCCTCTTACGACATGCCTGGAAGGTCGCAGAGTCACTATTCGTAACTTCCCTCAATAATGAGGCCTCGGTAACACACGGGAAAACCATTTCTATACTTATCTATTTTATAATCCATCTTTATCTCCTTATCTCGCTGCCTCTAAAATTATCCACCATCCCAACTTTTTCAATTGCGAAGGTTCTTTCACTCTTATTCTCAGCTTTATATTAGCCATCCACTTCTTCATGATTTATGCTCAATATTGAACCATATAGCCATCCACTTTTTCATGATTTATGCTCAATATTGAACCATATAGCCATCCACTTCTTCATCATTTATGCTCAATATTGAACCATATAGCCATCCACTTTTTCATGATTTATGCTCAATATTGAACCATATAGCCATCCACTTCTTCATCATTGATGCTCAATATTGAACCATATAGCCATCAATTTCTTCATCATTGATGCTCAATATTGAACTATATTGTTTGATATTCACCTTGTATGTTTGCTGTTCACCATCTACGTTCATGTACGTTTGTTATCAAAAATTAATGTTCACTAGTCATCACTTATATGTACTATACAGTAGAATGTTTACTGAACATTACTATCTACCTTTACTATTTACTAATATTTACTATCCAACCTTAATATTTACTAAAATTTACAATCCACCCTTACTATTTACTAATATTTACTATCCACCCTTACTATTTACTAATATTTAATATCCACCCTTACTATTTACTAGCCACCCTTAATATTGACTAGCCACCCTTAATATTGACTAGCCACCCTTAATATTTACTAGCCACCCTTAATATTTACTAATATTTAATATCCACCCTTACTATTTACTAGCCACCCTTAATATTTACTAGTCACCCTTAGTATTTATTATCCAACTTTAACATTTACTAGCCACCCTTAATATTTACTATCCACCCTTAATATTTACTATCCACCCTTAATATTTACTATCCACCCTTAATATTTACTATCCACCCTTAATATTTACTATCCACCCTTAATATTTACTATCCACCCTTAATATTTACTATCCACCCTTAATATTTGCTATCCACACTTAATAATTGCTATCCGCCCTAATATTTACTATCCACCCTTAATATTTACTATCCACCCTTAATATTTACTATCCACCCTTAATATTTACTATCCACCCTTAATATTTACTATCCACCCTTAATGTTTACTATCCACCCTTAATATTTACTATCCACCCTTAATATTTACTATCCACCCTTAATATTTACTATCCACCCTTAATATTTACTATCTACCCTTAATATTTACTATCCACCCTTAATAATTGATATCTACCCTTAATATTTACTATCCGCCCTTAATATTTACTATCCGCCCTTAATATTTACTATCCACCCTTAATATTTACTATCCACCCTTAATATTTACTATCCACCCTTAATATTTACTATCCACCCTTAATATTTACTATCCACCCTTAATATTTACTATCCACCCTTAATATTTACTATCCACCCTTAATATTTACTATCCACCCTTAATATTTACTATCCACCCTTAATATTTACTATCCACCCTTAATGTTTACTATCCACCCTTAATATTTACTATCCACCCTTAATATTTACTATCCACCCTTAATATTTACTATCCACCCTTAATATTTACTATCTACCCTTAATATTTACTATCCACCCTTAATAATTGATATCTACCCTTAATATTTACTATCCGCCCTTAATATTTACTATCCGCCCTTAATATTTACTATCCACCCTTAATATTTACTATCCACCCTTAATATTTACTATCCGCCCTTAATATTTACTATCCACCCTTAATATTTACTATCCGCCCTTAATATTTACTATCCACCCTTAATATTTACTATCCACCCTTAATATTTACTATCCACCCTTAATATTTACTATCCACCCTTAATATTTACTATCTACCCTTAATATTTACTATCCACCCTTAATAATTGATATCTACCCTTAATATTTACTATCCACCCTTAATATTTACTATCTACCCTTAATATTTACTATCCACCCTTAATAATTGATATCTACCCTTAATATTTACTATCCGCCCTTAATATTTACTATCCACCCTTAATATTTACTATCCACCCTTAATAATTGCTATCTACCATTAATATTTACTATCAACCCTTATCCTCGGGTAATATAGATGTGTATATTATTGGTGGCAATGAAAAACATCGAAGACGATGGCGCTAGACACGTACTGCGGTGTCAACTGAGAGCATTACCACGACAGGTCTTTTTTTGTAATTCCCAGGTGAAGAGACAAAACAGGTGGAAACCGAGATGAGGGTGATGGGAAAACCATGGAGTGATATTAAAAGAATGGCAAGAAACAGAACGGCTTGGAAAGTGTTTGTTGAAGACCTATTTCCACATGGACCTGAAGGGAAGAGGTACAAGAAGAGGAAGGGAAAATACTGCCTCTGATAAACATAAAAATGTCAGCATCATCATCATCATCATCATCGAGTACCAAGTCTTCTGGCGTAGGTGATCATGCCTCTCCACAACTTTCGAACTCGACAGTTATTTATCTTGTTTGTTGTTGACCTTCTACCAAGCCATTATCATAAGCTGTCTGGTACCTTTTCTCTTTGCTTCCCTCTATCTCTTCGTCCCTTAACTTTACCAGTAGTCACAATATATTCTAGCTGTTCTATTCTCACTGCATGGCCAAAAAGTGAGGATTGCTTCTTCCTAATGTTGGCAATTAGCTTTGGCCTCTTTCAGAACGTTTTCATTACTCTTCTAAGCTGTCCTTAGTATTCTCAACATTCTTCTGTAAAACCACATTTCTACAGCCCCCAGTGATTTTCTTGTCTGTTGTCGTATTGTCCATGATTCACATCCATATGTCAAGACTGGCTCCACATAACATCTAAGAACATAAAAGTATAGGTAACGATAATCACAGAGCAACTGTCGTTAGGTAACGGAGTGTTAATGATCTCATTGTACTAAACCTCAACTTCATGAGGTTGGGTGGCCAGTTCCCAACCTCCCTACATCTTCTTATAGCAGAATATCCTATAAACTAAGTTAAAGAGGGTGGGTGCACCTCGAGTGACGTGTAATTCGGAAAAGAAAATATTGCCACAACTGGCATTAGGAAACCTTCAGGTCGGCATGCGAGTGCACTAACCACAAAGCCACAAGACTCCCATTACATTGGTGGCAATGAAAGAACTGTCCGCGATAAACTTATATCTTATTTAAGTTAAAGGAACCCACGAGAGACTCTCTCTTGTGCACTAGGGAACTCGGAATTAATTTTGTTTCCAACGTCTTTGGGAGGATAAAAGATGTAAACAACACCTGAACTCTTTATCACCACGCCAGGATAATTCTACTTCCAGCTGTGAGTGTGTTAAAACAGGCTGTGAGTAAATGACGTTGAGCTGTGCCCCATGGGGTAGGCAATGTTTACTTGCTGTAGTTTAAGGTAGATGAAGACAGACGGAAAGTAGACGAGGGTAAGTGGAGATAGGTGAACGTAGAGAAGGACAAATGGAGATAGAGGAAAGTAGTTGAGGATAGGTGAAAATATGGGAAAGTAGACGAGGGTAGGTGGAGATAGGTGAACGTAGAGAAGGACAAATGGAGATAGAGGAAAGTAGTTGAGGATAAGTGAAAATATGGGAAAGTAGACGAGGGTAGGTGGAGATAGGTGAACGTAGAGAAGGACAAATGGAGATAGAGGAAAGTAGTCGAGGATAGGTGAAAATATGGGAAAGTAGACGAGGGTAGGTGGAGATAGGTGAACGTAGAGAAGGACAAATGGAGATAGAGGAAAGTAGTTGAGGATAGGTGAAAATATGGGAAAGTAGACGAAGGTAGGTGGAGATAGAGGAAAGGAGACGAAGACATATAGAGATAGGGGAAAGTAGTCAAGAGGAGGTAAAAATATGGGAAAGTAGACGTGTGTAGGTGGAGACGATAGAAAATAGATGAGGACAAATGAAGATAGGGGAAAATAATCGACCACATTTTGAGATAAACAAAGTTATCGATTTTCCGTGCTTACTTCCAGGCCTTTCTACTCTCAGGGTGTGATATTTGAGTAAAAAAACTGACGTTAGATGTGGTCTTCTGATATTTAATGATGGTATTCTGGAGAATAATGTTAGTGTGCATTTAGAACAGCTCAAGATTTTAAACAGAATTGTTTCTTTTACAGTGCACTTGAAATATTGGCTCCAGTGAACAAAAGTAGCGATCCATGTTGAGGCTGATTGTTTAACAGGAGACATGGAGTGAATTGATTGAATCATCGAATCGATTGATTGCGCCTTTCAAATTAATTAAATTATTGTGTTGGAAGCAGGACATTTTTGACCACTATCTCTCTGTACATCTCTCTGTAATTCTCTCTGTAATTCTCTCTGTAAATCTCTCTGTACATCTCTCTGTAAATCTCTCTGTAATTCTCTCTGTAAATCTCTCTGTACATCTCTCTGTAAATCTCTCTGTAATTCTCTCTGTAATTCTCTCTGTAAATCTCTCTGTAAATCTCTCTGTAAATATCTCTGTAATTCTCTCTGTAAATCTCTCTGTACATCTCTCTGTAAATCTCTCTGTACATCTCTCTGTAAATCTCTCTGTAATTCTCTCTGTAAATCTCTCTGTAAATCTCTCTGTAATTCTCTCTGTAAATCTCTCTGTACATCTCTCTGTAAATCTCTCTGTACATCTCTCTGTAAATCTCTCTGTACATCTCTCTGTAAATCTCTCTGTAAATCTCTCTGTACATCTCTCTATAAATCTCTCTGTACATCTCTCTGCATTCTTAGATAGCCTTAAGAAAAGCTTCACTTTGGCTGAAAGATTGCCAGATTGTCGTCTATCAAATTTAATCGCATGGCTCTTTACATTAGTTCTAGTGGCCTCACTGGCAACGGTCGTCCGTCACCTAATGTCAACAAAGATGTATCGAAATATATCAAATGAGCTGAGTATAGCTTCTCTTGGGAAATAATGTTGGAACTTTGTGGGAAGTGTTTCACAGGGATGACGTTTCGCTTCAGTCTGTCGGGATTTCGGTTGTCTGGTAATGTTAATAAAACTGGCATGGTTAAATGATGTATGTGTAGATAGCTTGTTGGTAGAAGGAGATATAGATAGAGAACTTGTTGGTGGAAGGAGATGTAGATAGAGAGATTGTTGGTGGAAGGAGATGTAGATAGACAGCTTGTTGGTAGAAGGAGATGTAGATAGAGAGCTTGTTGGTAGAAGGAGATGTAGATAGACAGCTTGTTGGTAGAAGGAGATGTAGATAGAGAGATTGTTGGTAGAAGGAGATGTAGATAGTGAGCTTGTTGGTGGAAGGGGATGTAGATAGACAGCGTGTTGGTAGAAGGGGATGTAGATAGATGGTGTGTTAGTGGAAAGGTATGTAGATAGAGAGCTTGTTGGTGGAAGGGGATGTAGATATAGGGTGTGTTAATGGAAGGGGATGTAGATAGAGAGCTTGTTGGTGGAAGGAGATGTAGATAGAGGGTGTGTTAGTGAAAGGGGATGTAGATAGAGGGTGAGTTAGTGGAAGGAAAAGTAGATAGAGGGTGTGTTGGTGGAAGGAGAAGAAGATAGAGGGTGTGATAGTGGAAGGAGATGTAGATAGAGGGTGTGTTAGTGGAAGGGGATGTAGATAGAGGGTGTGATAGTGGAAGGAGATGTAGATAGTGGGTGTGTTAGTTGAAGGGATGTAGATAGAGGGTGTGATAGTGGAAGGAGATGTAGATAGAGGGTGTGTTAGTTGAAGGGGATGTAGATAGAGGGTGTGATAGTGGAAGGAGATGTAGATAGCGGGTGTGATAGTGGAAGGAGATGTAGATAGCGGGTGTGTTAGCTGAAGGGGATTTAGATAGTGGGTGTGTTAGTGGAAGGAGATGTAGATAGAGGGTGTGTTGGTGGAAGAAGAAGTAGATAGCAGGTGTTTTAGTTGAAGGGGATGTAGATAGAGTGTGTGTTAGTGGAAGGTGATGTAGATAAGGGGTGTGTTGGTAGAAGGGGATGTAGATAGATAGAGGGTGTGATAGTGGAAGGAGAAGTAGATAGAGGGTGTGATAGTGGAAGGAAATGTAGAAAACGGGTGTGTTAGTGGAAGGATATGTAGATAGAGGGTGTGTTGGTGGAAGGAGATGTAGATAGAGGGTGTGTCGGTGGAAGAAGAAGTAGATAGCAGGTGTTTTAGTTGAAGGGGATGTAGATAGAGTGTGTGTTTGTGGAAGGAGATGTAGATAGAGGGTGTGTTAGTGGAAGGGGATGTAGATAGAGGGTGTATTGGTGGAAGGAGAAGTAGATAGAGGGTGTGATAGTGGAAGGAGATGTAGATAGAGGGTGTGTTAGTTCAAGGGAATGTAGATAGATGCTGTGTTAGTTCAAGGAGATGTAAATAGATGGTGTGATACTGGAAGGAGATGTAGGTAGTGGGTGTTTTAGTTGAAGGAGATATAGATAGAGGGTGTGTTAGTGGAAGGAGATGTAGATAGAGGGTGTGTTAGTTCACACCTTCACTCTTTTTTTTTCTTTATATAATCATTTCTGATATATTCTTGTCATGTGTACTATTACTGTCAGGTTGCTACTGTCATTTAGTGATGATTTTTAGTTGTATCTTTTGGCTGATATAGTCAGTTCGACAGTAGTGTATTGTGAGATGTACTATGCTTTTTTTGTCAGCTTAAAAAAAAACAGTATTTTTTTAAGTGAACACCACAGATCTACAAAGAGTTTTTCTCGCCACCGAACATTTCCTCGATAACATCAGCAAAAATATTGAAACAAAAATTGAACAGGATTATGTTCATTGTAGCCAACATTCGATGAGGAGGCGGTAATCGAAGGTAATGACTGATTATGTTCATTGTAGCCAACCTTCGATGAGGAGGCGGTGATCGATGGTAATGACTGATTATGTTCATTGTAGCCAACCTTCGATGAGGAGGCGGTAATCGAAGGTAATGACTGATTATGTTCATTGTGGGAGAAATTAAATGTGCCTGTAGTATGTATATGTGTGTGGGGCCTAAATGATGTGACACGCCTGCCCGACGCTACCTCTCTGACGACCTTGTTGCAGGAGCTACTGAGTTAGGTGCTCTGTGTACACCGTGAGCTGTGTGTTTCATCCGTTTTGATAATTTTTCGATATTCCAATTGTTTACGATGAATGATGATATCGTATGGCATGGAACAGTTGGATGTGTTCACTTTCTGTGCGGTTTCGCCTTAAGTCTTTTGGCGTGTGCTGTGACTGCTATGATGGGGACTACAGCTACCTTTCTTTGTTTGGGAGATGATTTAGTAATTCGGATGCTTCCACTGGCACGGGCGGTTGGGCAATTATTGATTTTAATTCGTTTGCAGTGATACCGGGGCCTTCCATAACCAAAGAACCTAAGAACTCTGCCGTTCTAGCTACATTATAGTGCCTGCAAAGTAGCTTTCCAAAAAATAAGGGCGATACTGTGCAATCCATTTTTGACAATAGAAACAAGAAAAAATAGTTCTTGAATGTTATGTAGAGCCTGTTTTATATATGGATGTCAATCATGGACAATAGAACAACAAAGGCAAGAAAATAACTACAGGCTGTAAAAATGTGGTTTTACAGAAGAATGTTGAGAATATCATGGACAGCTAAGAAGAGTAATGAAAACGTTCTGAAGAGGCCAAAGGAAAAAGAGAACTAATTTTCAATCTTAGGAAGAAACAATCATAATTTTTTTGGCCATGCAATGATAAGGGAAAAGTTGGAATATATTGTGACAACTAGGAAAATTGAGGGACGAAGAAATTAGAAGAAAGCAAAGAGAAAAGGTACCAGACAGCTTAAGAGAATGATTTGGGAGAAGGTCAGCAACAGAAATGATAAATAACTGTTGAGATCGAAAGTTGTGGAGAGAGATGATCACCTACGCCAGCAGGCCCAGTACTTGATGATAATGATGTTGGTGCCTACACAATGCTGTTGTTGTTCGTGATTGTACATGTGAGTTCTCACAGGTTCGCTGGGAATGAAGGTTGTTATACTCTGGAGAAGTGAGTTTTTAGTGGTTTAACCCTGAAAGTAGTGTCGGGTTCAGTAGCGAGTGAGACATCCTTTACAAACGAATATTGAGATCACTATAGACTGTTAAACGAGTGAGACATCCTTTACAAACGAATATTGAGATCACTATAGACTGTTAAACGAGTGAGACATCCTTTACAAGCGAATATTGAGATCACTATAGACTGTTTATAGTTATAGACTGTGATTTCCGGTGTCATGGCGGCTTCGTGTAGTCGATTTTTATAATTCGGCTCTTGCTGATATATTTAAATGATTTACGCGACAGTCTAGTTGTGAAATTATGTGTTGCTATTCTCCCGTTTGGTGTATGTTTTACTTCTAACGTGGGGATGGACTGTGATTGCCGATATTTAAGTGGAATATGATTTATTCTTCTTTGTGTTGTGTGTTCGCGGTTCGATAGGCAAGCACATGGTTTGACAAAAATGTCAACGGAAAAACGGGTATGTTCAATCCTTATGTGAAAAGTCTGTGACGGTGGATGGAGGCGGAGGAATCAAGAATGATCAACGGCCCAGAAAGCGAAAACAGCAAAGTGTGTGGTACACAAGAGGCATGTTCAGAACACGAAAGACGAACATGGCTGACCACCGTGAAAGAGATTGGAGCCTCATCACGTACCAGTCCAGAGGAAGCCATGGAGAGTCGGAGAAATTCGAACTTATGTCGGAGGAAAGATCTTAAAATAAGTACTTGGAATGTTAGGACTCTATATCAACAAGGGAAATTGGAAAATCTAGTTCAAGAAGCAGAACGAATAAATATAGATATTTTAGGCATATCAGAGACTAGATGGAAGGAATGTGGGTACATTGAAGACGAAAAATATACATTTATATACTCAGGAAACACAACAGAACATCAAAGGGGGGTAGGAATACTGATAAAAAGAGAGCTACAAAAATATATAAGTACCCACTGGACATACAGTGATAGGATTATACTACTCAAGTTGAAAGCAAAACCATTCGACATAGCAATAATACAGACATATGCACCTACTCAAGACTACACAGATGAACAAATAGAGGCATACTATGAAGACCTAAATAAAGTTATGAAGCAAGTGAAATCTTCAGACATCTTGATTGTAATGGGTGACATGAACGCTAAAGTAGGAAAAGGTAGATATAAGACAATTATAGGAAATCATGGTTTAGGAAAAAGAAATGACAGAGGAGAAAGATTAATACAATTCTGTGAAGAAAACAGGCTGATAATATGTAACACCTACTTTGAGCAAGAGAAAAGGAAACTATACACATGTAAAAGCCCTGGAGATAGGAAGAGGAATCAAATAGATTACATAATGATAAAAGAAAGGTTCCGTAACAGCGTAAAGAAAGCCAAAACCTACCCAGGAGCAGATATTAATTCTGATCACAATCCTGTAATGATTAAAATGAAAATCAAACTAAAGAGAAACAAGCAAAAATCTGATTCATCAACAAACCCACTCGACATAACAGCTTTAAATCAAAAAGATATTAAAGATACCTATACAATACAAGTAAAGAACACATACCAGAAGCTGCTAGAGGAAGGAATTGAACAATACAGAAGAGAAAATCCTGATGAAAAAGTAACAACCAAATGGCAATGCATAAAGAAAAGCATACAAAAAGCCTGCGACACCTTACCCAAAAGAGAAAAGAACAAAAAACAAAAATGGATAACTAACACCATCTTAGAAAAAATGGAAGAAAGGAGACAAGCGAAGAACACTGCCCAATACAATAAAATAGATAATGAGATACGCAAAATGTGCAAAAAGGCAAAAGAAGACTGGCTCAGCCAAAAATGTAGAGAAATAGAAACTATGGAAAGCAAACAAGACCTAAGAGGAATGCACACAGAAATAAAGAGAATGACTAATAAAAATAAAAAGCCACAGAAGGTGGATGCATTGCAGACAAAAAAGGAAAAATGCTAACAGACAATAAGGATATCATAGATAGATGGCAGGAATATATAACAGAACTATTTCATGATCAAAGGGACAAGAAACCAGTTATAAAATGTACATCAGGCTATAAAATCTTAAAATCTGAGGTGGAAAAAGCTATAAAAACAATGAAAAGGGGAAAAGCAGCAGGACCTGAAAGCATACAGATAGAGATGATACAGGCACTTGAAGATTTTGGCATTGAAGTGATTACAGACATATGCAACGACATATACCACACAGGATACATACCAAATGAACTAAAAACATCAACTTTCATTGCATTGCCTAAAAAGAATGGTGCAGTTGAATGCAGTGACTTTAGAACAATAAGCCTAATGAGCCATGTTACAAAAATCTTGCTAAAAGTTATACAAGGAAGGATTCAGAATAAAATCAATACTGAATTAGATGAGCAGCAATTTGGATTTAGGAAAAATAGCGGGACAAAAGAAGCCATATTCTGCATGAGAACATTAATCGAAAAATACACAGAAGTAAACAAACCAATATATGCCTGCTTCATAGACTATACCAAAGCTTTTGATAGAGTACACCACAAACAACTTATAGAATGCCTAAAAGAGATACATCTAGATGACATGGATATACGACTAATATGCAATCTATACTGGGAGCAAACAGCAATAATAAAATATAACAAAGAGTTCTCTACACCCATTGATATAAAAAGAGGAGTAAGACAAGGATGCATCCTATCACCAAGCTTGTTCAATCTATACACTGAGCAAATCTTTAAAAACATCATAGAGATGCCAGGCCTACAAATTAATGGAAAGATAATCAATAACCTAAGATATGCTGACGATACTGTACTACTAGCAGAAAATCCTAAAGACCTACAACAATTACTTAATGAAATAAACACGACAAGCAAAAAATATGGACTAGATATGAATATCAAAAAGACTAAAACTATGATCATAAACAAAGAAAATACTCAAAACCCACAAGTGGATATCAAAATTGAAGGAATAGACCTTGAGACAGTTCAGAACTATAACTACCTTGGACATACTATAACCAGTGATGGAAAATGTACAACTGAAATAAACAAAAGAATAGGAATGGCAAAAAGTAATTTTAATGTCATGAAGGACATACTAACATCAAAACAAATAACACCAGAACTAAAACTAAGAATAGCAAAATGTTACATCTTCTCAATATTCCTATATGGTGCTGAAACATGGACATTAGACAAGAAAACAGAACAGAGAATTGAAGCCTTTGAAATGTGGATATATAGAAGAATAGGTAGAATTGGATGGAAGGAAAAGAAAACAAATGACAAAGTCTTAAAACAACTAAAAATGAAAAGAGAACTTCTGAACACAATTAGAACAAGACAAATGCGATTCTTAGGCCATGTTAAAAGACACAACAGCCTACTGAAAGTGATCCTGGAGGGGAAAATACAAGGTAAAAGAGGCAGAGGCAGACCAAGATTAACATGGACGAGTAACATCAAAAGATGGACAAATCAACCGATGACAACCTGCACCATCAAAGCAAGAGATAGAGCAAAATGGCGCTCCATGGTAGCCAACCTTCGTTGC
The DNA here is from genome assembly GCA_032433765.1 of Megaustenia siamemsis. Classification (NCBI taxonomy): domain Eukaryota; kingdom Metazoa; phylum Mollusca; class Gastropoda; order Stylommatophora; family Ariophantidae; genus Megaustenia; species Megaustenia siamemsis. Next base: position 42,118,393 of record JAVIAB010000050.1, on the reverse strand, counting down.
GGAGACGGCACTCAATGATGATGATGATGATAGACTGTTAAACGAGTGAGACATCCTTTACAAACGAATATTGAGATCACTATAGACTGTTAAACGAGTGAGACATCCTTTACAAACGAATATTGAGATCACTATAGACTGTTAAACGAGTGAGACATCCTTTACAAACGAATATTGAGATCACTATAGACTGTTAAACGAGTGAGACATCCTTTACAAACGAATATTGAGATCACTATAGACTGTTAAACGAGTGAGACATCCTTTACAAACGAATATTGAGATCACTATAGACTGTTAAACGAGTGAGACATCCTATATTTACACACATAATTTGATCATGTGCGGCCTTTGTCGTGTGATAGATATCAACTATGATTTCTACACAGTCTCAATATTGACTCTCCGTGCTCAGACTCTGTCTAACATGTTGTCGAAGTCTCATTTGTAGATTATTTTTTTTTAAATAGTAAAAAAAAGTAAAGTAAAGTACCCCCGCCACGGCAAGTGGCGTTTAGGGAATTTGGTGTTAGTGACCATAAATTTTACATACCTTCGGCACATGATTTTTGAGGTAATGTGGTCGGTATTACGCCCGTGCCACTTTACTTTCCCAGAAAAAAAAATCCGGTACCCATTAAAGGCTGGGTCAACCGGAAGCCGTCGGTTGCGATCGAGCCCTACCTCTTGTCCTTTGTAGTCCAGTTCACTAACCACTGAGCTATCGCGGCTCCCTTTTTTAAAATACCAACCAGAAAATGTGGAGGGAAAAATAGCAAAAATAATTATAAAAATTAAATGAAACTAATTTTCTCCACGAAGAAGATAAACAAGAAACATCCTCCTGCTAATGACAGGCGTGTATAGAACAAACACAACACAACAGACTCTCAACTCTTTATGTGTTTTCTTCCTTTTTGGGACAAACATTTCTGGAGCTACTGACGTTTTACTATGGAGGCCAGACAATGAAAAGTAGGAAAATGCATAAAAATAATTTAATAATGTCAGGCTTTTTTTTTTTAAAGAAAAAAAGAAAAAGAGAGAAATGGTAAAAGGATGTCAAGAATGGATAGTGGATTATTAAAGGAGGGGGAATTCCCAGACTGTTGTTGCCAGTATTTTTGAGGAAAGTTTGTTTATATTTGGAATCCAGGTTGCTGGCGAAAAAGCATTGAAGATGCCGGCAGTGAAGACTAGATTCACGTCTTGATGAGGATCACGTGGTACACATTCTTTAAAAGATAATGTTCAAAGAACACAGGAAACCTGGAACATAAAATAAAATTTAGTCTCGAAAAGAGAAGGGGAAGGTAATTAGAATTAACGAAACCTGTATAACAGTGGTTCTCCAACTTTTGGTACTAACGCCTCCTTGTGCCACAACGTCGTTGTCATCGCCCCTCTTAACTTTCACAAACTTCACAACCTTGCACAGTTGCTTGTATAACAAATATTTCCTCATTCAGTTTTGTTTCAAGAGTCTGTGTACCTTTCCTCAAGTATCTTTATTGTCAACGAACTCATCAGTTGTATATTTCTTCTCTTTCAGCGTCCACGCATCATCAGTGAATAATCATCAAGTTAAATAAATATAAAGTAAAATAAATATTAAGTAAAATAACATTAAGTAAAATTAATATTAAAGATAACATACAAATTAAGTAAGATAAATATTAAGTAAAATAAATATTAATTTAAATAAATATTAAGTAAAATAAATATAAAGTAAAATAAATATTAAGTAAAAAAGATAGTATTCATACTATTCATAATAACATAAACACATGAAAGAGCACCACAAATACGATTCCTACGTTGCAATGAAAAGCCTTTTTAACATAAGACAAACGGAATAAAAAATGTAACATGTTCATTGTTTTCTTGTGTTCAGATTTTCTATGCTCAAAGTATGTTAGATAGAAAGACTAGCCGCCTCTAAGAATTTAGTAACCATATATAGCCCATTGTTTAATGTTTACAAATTGTCTTTATAGGAGCCAGGTTTCGGTTGAGAAAGCTCTGTACTGTTCATACAATTTGATTTACAAGATCTGGAGTCAACAGACTGGCTTGATATGTACACAGTAGGGATTCAATCATTTGTATTCCGTATATGTGGGTGTTCGGTCTACGTACATTGATCGGACTGGGTTGATTGTGGTCTTGCGGATCTTGTGGGACTTTACAATGGAGGAGAAATAAAAAAAAAGTGAAAAATGTAAAGGTTGAAGCTTTACGTAATTGATGAACGACACAAATTTGAACGACGTTTCGGCTCAATAAGCCTTCAGCAGAAACACACAAATAACACACACCAAGATATGTAAGTAAATAAAGCTAGTACTACATCATCATCATCATCATCAAGTACCGGGCCTACTGGCGTAGGTGATCATGTCTCTCCACAACTTTCGATCTCGACAGCTATTTATCATTTCTGTTGTTGACCTGCCAAGCCATTCTCTTAAGCTGTCTGTAATTTTCTCTCTTTGCTTCCCTCTATCTCTTCGTCCCTCAATTTTTCCAGTTGTTGCAATATATTCCAGTTGTTCTCTTCTCATTACATGGCCAAAAAAATGATGATTTTTCTGTACTATACTAAAGTTGACAGAAGGTAGTTGTTACATGTTAAGTTTAGCGCGATTTATGATGGAAAGTGAAATATTTGAAACCAGAAAGTATATAATTTCCTAATCCTTGAAACCTGTATTCTCATAAACTATATTGTATTGAAATATCACAACCATTCATTCAGTTAGAGAGGTTGGGAGGGGTGGGGGAGGAAGGGGGAAGGCATGTGTTTGATGTGACTTATTTGAACTTCTCCCTTCAAAGATTACAATTATTGGTTACAATTTTGCATTGTGAGAAATATAGTAAGCCTATCGCATCTTCACGTATAATGGCTAACATATAGACTAAATAGATAGATCGATAAATGGATAGAGGGTAGATGGATGAGTGGGTGGATAGATATATATATATATATATATATATATATATATATATATATATATAGATAGATAGATAGATAGATAGATAGATAGATAGATAGATAGATAGATAGATAGATAGATAGATAGATAGATAGATAGATAGATAGATAGATAGATAGATAGACAGACAGACAGACAGACAGACAGACAGACAGACGGACGGACGGACGGACGGACGGACGGACGGACGGACGGACGGATGGACGGACGGACGGATGGACGGAAGGACGGACAGATAGGCAGACAGACAGACAGACAGATAGATACATAGATAGATAGATAAACAGACAGATAGACAGACAGGTAGGTAGGTAGGTAGGTAGGTAGGTATGTTGGTAGGTAGGTAGGTATGTAGGTATGTAAAAGGACGGACGGATACTAGAATTGTTGGAAAAACCATACTTTGAAAACTAGTGAAAAAACATTAACCATCTAACCACCTTACCTCTTTTTTCCAATGAATTTCTAACGCATTATCCACTTCACTTCCATCCTCGTAGTCAGCATCCACTATCGTATTTCTGTAGCTCACCCCACCAAGATGACTAAACTGCATCTATAGGAATCGGCGCATTCATATATTGGAGAATGGAAAAATGTCCATGACGAAGGTGTAACGGACGTTAACTAAATTTACATTTCCCTGCCACTTCCGGTTCTCGATTGCCGGAAATTACGTCAGTAAAAGATGTTTGGGGGCCGCAATTAAGTTACTGCCCCTTGTCGTAGCTTAGGCATCTGTGGCGGGGACATTATTGACCTGGCTTTGATGAATCAAATTGCTTGAAGTAATTTATTTTATTTTTGCTTTCTTTAGACTCATTTTCATTGATCAATAAATTATGGCTGATCACAGAACACATGGGGCTGTAACAGGAAGGAACAAATGATATATCTGAAAAGAACAGAGTGAAATGCAGAATTAAAATTTGATTAGGGTTAGGTCTATACGGAAATTTGAGGATCTCGTTGAGGGGCAGGCAGTGGCGGATATTTCAGGGAGGCAAGGGAGCCCACGATTCCTCTCATATTTTTATCAGAATACATAAAATAATCCCACCCTGCCCATGAATTTAATGTCAGTTTACAGCTTCGTTGCCGTAACCAGTTTGTTGTGATATAGCTCAAGTAATTCAAGCCGTTGCTAATAGATTTGTTTCAATGTCTATGGAGAACTAACCTACCACAATAGTACATCGACATCTGTCGATCTTACATTGTGTGTAGAAATTAGGGAGGCTATTCCAGAATCCAGCTCCCCGTTACTATGGCAACGCTGAGTGAACCAATCAGATGACGTTCTTTCTCTCTCTCTCTCTCTCTCTCTCACACACACTATCATAACGTATAGTAATTTATGACGATATCGATTAAAATAAGAGAGTACCTTCCTTATATCGATTAAAATAAGAGAGTACCTTCCTTATATCGATTAAAATAAGAGAGTACCTTCCTTATATCGATTAAAATAAGAGAGTACCTTCCTTATATCGATTAAAATAAGAGAGTACCTTCCTTATATCGATTAAAATAAGAGAGTACCTACCTTATATCGATTAAAATAAGAGAGTACCTTCCTTTACGACACTGCATTGCGTGTTTATATAAAAGAAAACTAGAACAAAACTATAAGAGATTTTAATTACCGACAAAACTTTGTTCTTTTCCTAACTGACAATGGAACTAAGATATTATAATATAATTATAATTATGATAATTTAGAGCAATAATTAAATGAACTATTTTACATAGCGTAAACTTCTGTAACCTTAATATGAAACTTATCAGGTTAAATGTTAACCTTAATTTTTGTATGAGAGAACTAACAGTGAGGATGAATACAGATGATAACATTGTTGTTTTGTTATTTGATATTCCCTTTTAATAAAGAAATGATGATGATGATGATGATGCGGTCGCCCGATGATTTGAGGTATTCTAGCGGATACGAACCGTAGACTTCCTCCTCGTCATCCGCCCTTAAAAGGACGTTAAGTGGACGTAGTTACGTTGTGTTGAAGTTTGCAGTGTAACACTGTGATATCTGCGCCTTTCGGCCCAACACATCCGACTTCAGCCGACATTTTTGAGTACCGGGTTTGTCTTCCCTCTTCGATCCCTGCTCGGTTGGCCAGACTAGACAGGTTAGTCTGTTTCTGGAGGCACCGCGGAGAGGTGTAGCAGGGTCTGGATGGTTCTGGTTCACCGATCCTGGCGCAAGCCATCAGTTATGAGTCACTGACGACTTCCAGCTCTGGTGCTGGGTGGGGCGCGCCTTCGCCTCCTAATAAAGAAATGATGTTGAGAGTATTATTTTGAAGCAAGATAGACCTAATTCAAAACTGTATCTACTTCAAACGGAAAATGTAGGAGGAAGATACCTAATTAAATGTGCGTGGTATGATAAACGAATTCAGATCAAGTGTATATCGATCAGTACAGCGTAGTAACCGAGACTTTCACCTTAGGACATCTATTTATCTAGGGCTGTAGTTAGGCGTGCTTCATGTAGAATCCATTCGCAAAGAACAAAGGATCGATATAGATCGATCTGCTGTGCAAGTATCAGTTCAGTATAGTCTAATGTAAGTATGCAAGTAGTTTATGTACTTTAATGTAATGTAAACTTCTCATCACCTCCTGGCCTTCTAAAGTTTCAAACTCACCGTCCACCAATGGGTAAATGGAGGAAAAAAGGGATGGGGGGCGGGGGGGGGGGAACAGGTCGATACTCTTACTATGATCAATAACATCTGCTTTGTCACTCAGCTGAGCAATAATATACATCTCCCTCCTTCCCTCCCTCCCCCTCTCTCTCTCTCTTTTTTATCTCTCACCGTAATCTGCTAATTTAGTTCAAATTATTTTATTACCAATTTTTTTTATCTATCTACCAACAATCCTATCTACCTATCTATAAACCTATATACTTACCTTTCTGTTTGCATGCATGCAGGGCCGCTATCTATCTATCTATCTATCTATCTATCTATCTATCTATCTATCTATCTATCTATCTATCTATCTATCTATCTATCTATCTATCTATCTATCTATCTATCTATCTATCTATCTATCTATCTATCTATCTATCTATCTATCTATCTATCCATCCATCCATCCATCCATCCATCATCCATCCATCCATCCATCCATCCATCCATCCATCCATCCATCCATCCATCCATCCATCCATCCATCCATCCATCTATCTATCTATCTATCTATCTATCTATCTATCTATCTATCTATCTATCTATCTATCTATCTATCTATCTATCTATCTATCTGTCTATATGTCTGTCTGTCTGTCTGTCTCTCTGTCTATCTATCTATCTAATTATCTATCTATCTATCTATCTATCTATCTATCTATCTATCTATCTATCTATCTATCTATCTATCTATCTATCTATCTATCTATCTATCTATCTATCTATCTATCTATCTATCTATCTATCTATCTATCTATCTATCTATCTATCTATCTATCTATCTATCTATCTGTCTGTCTGTCTGTCTGTCTGTCTGTCTGTCTGTCTGTCTGTCTGTCTGTCTGTCTGTCTGTCTATCTATCAGTCTGTCTATCTGTCTGTCTGTTTCTTTGTCTCTCTGTCTGTCGAACTGTCTGTCCGTCTGTCTGTCCAGCCGTCCGTTTTTCTGTCACATTTTTGTCTACCTCTCTATGTAGTTTGGATTAGTTTAGTTTAGTTTAGTTTAGTTTAGTTTAGTTTAGTTTAGTTTAGTTTAGTTTAGTTTAGTTTAGTTTAGTTTAGTTTAGTTTAGAGGTCATCATCTTTACTCATCGAACAAGTCCATAAGTGCTCCGATCACATCCGAAGACCATCCATCAACCTGTAGCGACTAACGTCACCTCTGTTGTGTTGGTTGATAAGTCTTCTTTATGTTCCTGCGCTACGCTCTCGTCTGGCATATCTCACCCTGACTCCTGAATTCTGTTAATGGCAGCGGATTTAGAGTATTTTTTGTTGTCGTATTTTTCGTCCAACATCCCTGAGGGCTGCACAGAATATTTAATGCAGCATGGCACCAACAACAAGCCCCAGAAGACTGGCAACAGGCAATCATCATATCAATATGGAAAAAGAAAGATAGCAAAAGAGACTGCAATCAATATAGAAGTATATCTCTTCTCAGCCATGTAGGAAAACTATACGCCAAAATCCTGGAAAAAAGGCTGAGACCAATAATAGAACTACAGTTAAGCTATTCTCAAATGGGGTTCCAAAAAACAGATGATGTACTGACGCACTATTCACATTAAAACAGCTTGCAGAAAAAACGACTGAACACAATCAAAACTTATACAAAGCCTTCATTGACCAGGAAAAAGCATTCGACAGAGTGAACAGAGAACAACTGTGGGAGATACTAACAACATACGGAATAAGCCAACATCTAACCAACCTTATTAAAAGTTTGTACGTCAACAGCCACTGCAGGGTCAGAACAGCAGCAGGCCACACAGACCACTTCGAAGTTAGATCAGGTGTAAGACAGGGGTGCGTACTATCCCCCCTACTGTTTATTACATACATAGACCATATATGCAAGCTAGCCAACCCATCAGAGACAGAGGAGATCAACGAGCTTCTATTTGCAGACGATCAGGCACTAATACATGAAACAATAGAAGACCTACAAGAACACTTAAACAAACTCAACATCTCAGGCACAAAATACAACATGAAAATCAACATCAACAAAATAGAAGTCATGAATGTCGCCAAAAATAAACAAAACATCAACATAACTATAGAAGGCAGACAATTAAAACAAGTAGATGAATTCAAATACCTAGGAAGTCTAATGACAAACGATAATTCTCAAACATCAGAGATAGAATCAAGATGCAACAAAGCTTGTCAAATCATCGGACAGTTATCACCACTATTGTCCAACAAGGAAATAACTCTGGAGGCAAAACGAGCACTAAACAATACAATCTTCATCCCAACGTTGTGCTAATAAATGCCAGTCCTGGACTCCTAGATGCAAGAACAATAAGAAAAATAACCTCTACAGAAATGAAATGTGTTAGACCAATGACAGGAAACAGTCTGAGAGATAAGATCAGAAATGAAGAACTGAGAGAAAAAAACTAGGAATAGCCCCCGCCATAGAATATATAAGGAAACAACAGATAAAATGGTTTGGCCACGTGACAAGGCAGAAAGAACAAAACAAAACACAGCGAGCCTTCAACAAACGTTGTGAGAACACCAGACCCAAGGGTCGACCACGAAAAATATGGGTCGATGGAATATTAGAAGCACTAGGAAACATAACAGCAGCAGAGGCGAATAGAAGAGCAAAAGACAGCAAATTATATCTCACCTCGACGCTGAAAGGCAGATGAGGAAGGAAAGAAGAAGAAGACCCCTGAGGGCATTCAGAATGTTCAAGCGGTTCGTTGACCTTCCGCACTCAACATCAACTAAATTGGCAAACGTCTATCTGATTATCCGCATGTCTGCCACTTTTTCAAGCGGCGCGTATTTGGCTTTTCATCAATGCATTATTCTTTCATGTATTCATCCGTTATCCTACGATCTATCCATTTGTCTATCCGTGTATTTGTTGGTTGGTCAGTCTGTCATTCAATGTGTATTTCCATTTATTTATTTCTACCTCTTAACCAGTGTATGATAATCTTGAACAAAATAGCACTTCTTTTCTTCCTCATTTGCCTTTCAGCGTCGAGGTGAGATATAATTTGCGGTCTTTTGCTCTTCTGTTCGCCTCTGCTGCTGTTATGTTTCCTAGTGCATTTAATATTCCATCGATCCATGTTTTCCATGGTCGACCCTTGGGTCTGGTGTTTGTTGAAGGCTCGTTGTATTGTGTTTTGATCTTTCTGCCTTGTCACGTGGCCAAACCATTTCATCTGTTTTTTACCTTATATATTTTATGGCGGGGGCTATTCCTTGCTTTTTTTCAGTTCTTCATTTCTGATCTTATCTCTCAGACTGTTAATAGCACTGCAATATAAAAAAAAACAGAAAGACTTAATGGAAGTACCGACTGCCCTGAGAACTGTTGATTACGAAATGTTATGGATAAACATGAAAATTTAATACACCATCATCATCATCATGTGGCTTTTGTTACCAATTTCATTAACCACCACATTTCATTAACCAGTTATGGCATATATTTAATCATCGTCATTCCAGTTATTTCATCGTTATATCCACGATCTTCGTCTCTCTTTTCTTTCTATATTGATCTAGACCATCATTGCAACAAGATATAGATCACGATGATAACATTTGTTCATTTTATTTAAAACGTTTACAAATGTTCACTTTTATTTTTGACAGTTATCACATTTATTACTTTCAGAAAGAATAAACGCCGTTCGAAACGTACTACAAAATAAGGACTTACTGGACCTCTCTGCAACATGTTACCACTCGTGCTGTTCTCGGTTGTAAAAGCTAAATTGATTCTCTCCTTGTTTGCAAAACATATTAACAGGAACTATGCTTTCGTTCATTCACGTGTTCTACACGTGAGCAAATATAGACGAGATTCAATATAGCATCGATTTTGTCCTTTTATATCCGACCTTTAATAAGGCTTCCTTCCCGATGCAGAGGATAGGTAACTCTATAATAACATGCCAGATTTGTTCACACCAACTTCACCGCTCCCAACCCCGTCCTCAGTAAGAAAGACTTAATTCGCTTTTTCTCTAATCTGGTAAGAATTAAGATCTTATTGTCTCCCTTTCAAATTAAACGAAATTACACATAGGCAGAAGCAAGTAGTGGTGTGTAACGTACACTCGGTTAATGACAGCTTTACACACAAAAAAAGGAACACATCAAATACTGACGTTTCGGCCTGCATGCGGTCTTCATGAGAAGACGAAAACAACATAACGAAGAAGGGAGGAAAAAATGCAGGGCAGAGACCGAGTAGAAGTGGTTGGAGATAACCGAACGGAGGTGAGAGAAATAAAAGTTATGGTAACAAAATATAATTCTACAACATCTAACTGACTAGAACACAGAAACATGGCATTAGACAAACATAAAGTAGCAGCGATATAAAATAAGTCTGGAACAGGCAAATAATTGTAGCACTGCCGTGAAGACAAGGGGTAGGATTCGATCCCAACCGACGGCTTTCGGGTTCACCCAGCCTTAAATGGGTACCGGATTTTTTTCTGGGAAAGTAAAGCAGCACGAGCGTGATACCGACCACATTACCCCAAAAATAATGTGCTGAAGGTCTGTAAAATATAGGGTCACTAACACCATATTTCCCTATACGCCACTTGGCGTGATGGGGGTACTTTACTTTACTTACTGTGGTGAAGATGGTAGCAGAAGCAAGTAGTGGGGTGTAACGTAGACTCCTACAAGGTATGAAACGAAACGTCAATATTTTCTTGTGTTTATTTTTTTGTAAAGCTATCACCACACCTTGTGGGAGTGTGTGTTACCCCCCCCCCCCAACTACTGGCTCCTTCTACCAGCTTTACCGCAGCTCTGCAATTATTAGTCTGTTCCCTAAACAGAATCGGAGTGTGATGTCTTTCCCTGCGAACACTCGATGGCTAAAGGAATAGTTACCTAGCCGTCGTCATCCGCTCTAAAAAAGAGGTCAAGGCAAAGAGATGCAAATAAATGCATAAAATAGAGAAGCTGCAGTAAAGCTGAGTGTGAAGGAGAAATAAACAAAAATGTGCAAAAATGGTATGATTAAAGCTTTACGTAACTGATAGGGCGACACAAATTTGAGTGACGTTTCGGCGCAGTAGGCCTTCAGCAGGAACAAACAAACAACACACAGGCACACACACACAAATATTTAAGTAAATAAAATAAATAAATCCTAGATAGCTACCTAATAATGGGAGCCGCGATAACTCAGTGGTTAGTAAACTGGACTACAAAGGACAAGAGGTAGGGTTCGATCCCAACCGATGGCTTCCGGTTCACCCAGCCTTTAATGGGTACCGGATTTTTTTCTGGGAAAGTAAAGCAGCACGGGCATAATACCAACAACATTACCCCAAAAATTATGTGTCGAAGGGCTGTAAAAACGTATGGTCACTAACACAATATTGCATATTCGCCACTTGGTGTGACGGGGGTACTTTACTACTTTCTAAACTAATTATATGGCACCAATATAATATATTATATTATATATATATTATGAATATTAATGTATAATAGTAAATAGTAATAATAAATATTAATATTATATATTAATAGTTAGTTATGTAGGATTTATTTTATTGAGTTACATATTTGTGTGTGTGTGTGTGGTTTGTTTGTTCCTACTGAAGGCCTATTGCGCCGAAACGTCGTTCAAATTTGTGTCGCCTATCAATTACGAAAAGCTTTAACCATGCAATTTTTGCGACTATTTTGTTCACTTTTCCTCCTCCACTTTTAGAAAGGACGTTCCGTTATGTGGGCGCTAACTCCATGTATTGCTGTTTGTAGTAAAACTGTGATATCTGCGCATTTCGGCCCAACACATCCGTCTTCGACATGACGTTTTTGAGTACCGGGTTGCCTACCCTCTCTATTCCTAATCATTTTGCCAGATTAGAGAGTTTGTTACTAGAGACACCGTGAATCTATATCTCTATCTGTATTTCTGTATGTGTATCTAACTGTCTGTCTGTCTATATGTTCATCCATCCATCCATCAATCTGTCTGTCTATCTTTCTTGTAGCTTCTACACAAGAAGATACCCTAGGAGTAGTATCTGCATAATTCAGCTTCATCAATCTCGGTGCGAGCCATCAGCTACGAGTCGCTGGCAGCTTTCAGCTGTGCTAGATGCCTCTCCCCACCACACTGTGATGTGAAATAAGAGGAAAGAAAGAGTCCCGTTGCACCTGGAGTTTAAAATGACACTAAAAAATCTATAAAGTAGTGCTACAATTTAGGAGTTGGAGTTTAATTCTAGCAAGACAACATATCTAAAGACACACCGTAGTGATGACAAGTGTTTTTCTATTTTACATTTTTAGTATGAAAAAGAAATCAAGAGAAAGAAAACTCTTTGTTAAATAGCGATATTTGTAAGGTTATCAGCACATAAAAGAAATAATATTCACAGTATTACGTCAGTGCCTTCTATATCTCACAGAAACAAAATATATCCACCACCTAGCGATGAAGAGCAAAGGAAAATCAAGTGAAACAAAAAGTGAACAGCTTTTCCAAATGACGTAATAAAAGAGAGCACTGACTGAAATCACGTCCTGCATGCAGGACAGATAAATGTGGAGAGAGCTGATCACCTACTCTAATCGGCAAGGTACTTGATGATGACCGAAGAACCTCTACTGGTCAAACTTAGAAACTGATCTTATGTCATTATTTGACCAATTTACTAAACACCGTGCTTTTCTTAAGTGTAAGTGCTGAAGTCTTAAAACAACTGAAAATGAAAAGAGAACTACTAAACACAATTCAAACGAGACAAATGCGATTTTGGGACATATTAAAAGATACAACAGTCTACTAAAAGTAATCTTAGAAGGCATAATAAAGGTAAGAGAGGTAGTTCAGACCAAGACCAACATTGGCTGAGTAACATCAAAATATGGACAAGTCAGCCTATTACAACCTGCACCATCAAAGCAAGAGACAGAGGGATGGCGCTCCATGGTATGCAAACCCTCAATGCGGAATCGGCACTCAGTGATGGTGATAAAGTGATGAGAGATAAGCGCACAGTTGATCATGAGTTACCGCTCCTGTCCTACTTGTAGTATGAGAAATAAGGTGTCAGTGACCGACGGCACATTTTTTAATGTGGTTGGAATCACGCCAGGCCGCTTCTACTCCCCAGAACAAATCTCTGGTGTACATATTTTAGAGTTTGGGTGAACCCTGTAGCCTTGTCAGCCCGTCCCCCCCCCCCGAAAAAAATGGACACTTATGGGAATTAATCCGGGCCTTTCTAATTAGGAAGCGAGCGAACTAATCACTCAGCCACCGTGAATACTGTACAACTAGAGAAATAAAAACATAGCTCTATTCGGAAGCGAACGTTCCATTAAGTCAAACTCCTGCATTATATATCATTTTCGGCCACTAGTGGATAATCATTACATCTCTAGTACTGCAGTCGCTTTCCAACTTGGAGGAATGAACTTATTAACTAATTTCTAATCCAATCCAACATAAAATAATACTGTATGGTTCGCAACAACACATACGAGCTACTGGCACATACGTGCTAACTGAAACTACATTATTCTACTGGTCGTGAAATAAAAACGATATGTCGATGCAGACGCAGTTACCGTCCCACTTAATTACATTTGGTTCATTCAATAACGAGATGGGGAGTTTATGATGCGCCAGTATGAATATGAGGGTTTCAATCTCGAGCTTGACAGAGCATGAGTAACAAACAGAATGGACCTTTAATAAACGCTCCTGCTTATAACAAAAGCATCACTGAACAATTGAGAACGAATGCTTATTTTAGCGATATAACTAGAAGCAGTCAATGACTCACAGATGACTGTTTGAGCCAGGATCGGTGAACCGGAACACCCCAGATACCACTCCATCTCTTCGTGGTGCCCCAGACTAACTAGTATCAACGTGTGAGTAGGTGTCAAGAGGAAGGCAACTAAGTAATATAAAACGTTGTTGTAAGTCGGATGTGTTGGTCCGAAAGGCGCAAAGATCTCAACTATTCTGCGAATCACAACACAGCCAATCTGGTCATCACACAACACAGATAATCTAGTCAACACACCACATAGACAATCTAGTCATCACACAACACAGATAATCTGGTCATCACACAACATAGATAATCTAGTCATCATACAACACAGATAATCTGGTCAGCACACAACATAGCTAATCTAATCATCACACAACACAGATAATCTAGTCAACACACAACATAGCTAATCTAATCATCACACAACACAGATAATCTAGTCAACACACAACGTAGCTAATCTAATCATCACACAACACAGATAATCTAGTCAACACACAACATAGCTAATCTAATCATCACACAACACAGATAATCTAGTCAACACACAACGTAGCTAATCTAATCATCACACAACACAGATAATCTAGTCAACACACAACATAGCTAATCTAATCATCACACAACACAGATAATCTAATCAACACACAACATAGCCAATCTAATCATCACACAACACAGATAATCTAGTCAACACACAACATAGCTAATCTAATCATCACACAACACAGATAATCTAGTCAACACACAACATAGCTAATCTAGTCATCACACACCACAGCTAATCTAATCATCACACAACACAGATAATCTAGTCATCACCTAACGTCCTTTTAAGGCCAGACAATAAACAAAGCTATTGACTCATACATTCGCCAGGTGAACGCATGAAAGAAAGAATCAGCAATTGATCTCGGGACTTAGTGAGCAGGTGGAACACCTATAAATGACATCTATTCTCATCCATATTTCTCTGTCCGTTACTGCCATCTATCTGCTGATAAAAATGAAAAGACGATTAAAGGCCACAGAGATGGGATTTCGCAGAAGAATGTTGAAAGTTCACCGGACAGCTAGAAAGACCAATGAGGAAATTCTCAAAGAGGCCAACACAAAAAGGGAACTCCTGAAAAACTTCAGAAAGAAACAATCTACATTTTTCGGGCACATCATAAGAAGAGAAAAGTTAGAATACTTGGTTACAACTGGCAAAATAGAAGGAAAAAGAGATCGCGGACGACAAAGAAAGAAAATACTGGATAGCTTGGTGTCATGGCATGGAAAACAGTCAACAACAGAACTGATACAATACACCGTAGATAGATGATTGTGGAAGGGACATGATCGCCTACGCCAACCGGTATGGCACATGATGATGATGATATGCTGACAAAGTTATGATCGTCTACCATTCCGTGTTACCCCCTTTTCACAATTCCTGTATTATAATTAAAAACATTATCAAATAGGATAGTAGGGTTGGGTTGAGAACATCTAGAATATAATGTGACAGCAGGAAAAATTTAAGAAGTTATTGGGAAGGAGAAGAAAAAATGGGAGATAGTTTTAAGAGAATGATTTGGAAGAAAGTCAAGAACATGCTTTATTAAACAAATATAGATATGTAAAGTTTGAGGAGAGACATGATCGTCTAAGACAGTCGGAGTTTTGTGGGGATTATGATGGTGGTGATGATGATGGTGATGATGATGATGGTGATGATGGTGGCTATGATAGTGATGATGATGGTGATGATGGTGGCTATGATAGTGGTGATGATGATGGTGATGATGGTGGCTATGATAGTGATGATGATGTGATGATGGTGGTTATGATAGTGGTGATGATGATGGTAATGATGGTGGCTATGATAGTGATGATGATGATGGTAATGATGGTGGCTATGATAGTGGTGATGATGATGTGATGATGGTGGTTATGATAGTGGTGATGATGATGTGATGATGGTGGCTATGATAGTGGTGATGATGATGATGGAGATGATGGTGGCTATGATAGTGGTGATGATGGTGGCTATGATAGTGGTGATGATGGTGATGATGGTGGCTATGATAGTGGTGATGATGATGTGATGATGATGGTGGCTATGATAATGGTGATGATGATGTGATGATGATGGTGGCTATGATAGTGGTGATGATGATGTGATGATGACGGTGGCTATGATAATGGTGATGATGATGTGATGATGATGGCTATGATAGTGGTGATGATGATGATGTGGTGATGATGGTGGCTATGATAATGGTGATGATGATGTGATGATGATGGTGGCTATGATAATGGTGATGATGATGTGATGATGACGGTGGCTATGATAATGGTGATGATGATGTGATGATGATGGTGGCTATGATAATGGTGATGATGATGTGATGATGACGGTGGCTATGATAATGTGATGATGATGGTGGCTATGATAGTGGTGATGATGATGGTGATGATGGTGGCTATGATAGTGGTGATAATGATGTGATGATGACGGTGGCTATGATAGTGGTGATGATGATGGTGATGATGGTGGCTATGATAGCGGTGATGATGATGTGATGATGATGGTGGCTATGATAGTGGTGATGATGATGGTGATGATGGTGGCTATGATAGTGGTGATGATGATGATGATGGTGATGATGGTGGCGACGATAGTGGTGATGATGGTGATGGTGATGATGATGGTGATGATGATGGTGATGATGGTGGCTATGATAGTGGTGATGATGATGATTATATAATAAGAACAGCGTTTTTTAACCCTTTTTTCTTCGGTGGCTTCCTTTCGACATTTGTTTCTCTTTGTGATACCCTGTCCTTTCGTGAAAAAATAATTATTGAAACGTTTTATTTACTAATAATCCTCATATAAATAATCTAAGGTATGCTGATGATACAGTATTAATCGCTAAGAGTGAAAATGAGTTACAAGAAATGTTGGACATTATAGTGAAAGAAAGCAAAAATAAATGACTCAGCCTTAATAGCAAAAAGACAGAAGTAATGGTAGCAACAAAGAAAAAGACATCATCTCAGTTTAAAATAAAGACAAGTGGAACAATATTAAAACAGGCAAATGAATTTAAATATTTGGGAAATTTGTTAACCTCAGACGGAAGATGTACAAAAGAGGTGAGATGCAGAATGGCTCAGGCAAAAGCAGCTTTCGAGAAAATGAGGATATTGTGCAATCCATTTTTGACAATTGAAACAAGAAAAAGAGTTCTTAAATAGCCAGTCTTAACATATGGATGTGAATCATGGACAGTAGGACAACAGACAAGAAAATGACTGGAGTCTGTAGAAATGTAGTTTTACAAAAGAATGTTGAAAATACAATGTACAGCTAAGAAGAGTAATGAAAATGTTCTGAAAGAGGTCAAAGCAAAAAGAGAGCTAATTTCCAATATTAGGAAGAAACAATCATCATTTTTTGGCCATGTAATGAGAAGAGAACAACTGGAATATATTGTAAAAACTGGAAAAATTTAGGGACGAAGAGATAGAGGGAAGCAAAGAGAGAAAATAACAGACAGCTTAAGAGAATGGCTTGGCAGAAGGTCAACAACAGAAATGATAAAGAACTGTCGAGATCGAAAGTAGTGGAGAGACATGATCACCTACGTCAGTAGGCCCGGTACTTGATGATGATGATGAATTCAAATATGTTTATATGTATATATAATATAAACTTATATAAAATACAATTACATAGACATTTACGCTTGAAATATTTCTCCAACAATGTCACCGTTGTGCTTGATAATCAGAAACAAGCTTATTTATGTCTGTTTTTATTGCAGTGACAGTTAATCGAAAACTACCTCTATATATATTATGTCAAAACGACATAATGTTTGTCTACGTAAATAACTCACCCGACTAACGCCCGATTCCACCAAATAAGAAGCAAAGGCCATGAAATGTAATTTTGCTTTATCCTAAATCTGTGGAAACTTTTCTGGCATTCTACTATTTCTCCAGAAAGTGTGTTTCTCTTTATCGAAAGTTACTTGAGATTCCATGTCACTCTGCAGCTCTATGAGCGCTCTTTATCGAAAGTTACTTGAGATTCCATGTCACTCTGCAGCTCTATGAGCGCTCTTTATCGAAAGTTACTTGAGATACCATGTCACTCTGCAGCTCTATGAGCGCTCTTTATCGAAAGTTAGTTGAGATTCCATGTCATTCTGCAGCTCTATGAGTGCCCTTTATCGAAAGTTACTTGAGATTCCATGTCATTCTGCAGCTCTATGAGTGCCCTTTATCGAAAGTTACTTGAGATTCCATGTCATTCTGCAGCTCTATGAGTGCCCTTTATCGAACGTTACTTGAGATTCCATGTCATTCTGCAGCTCTATGAGTGCCCTTTATCGAAAGTTACTTGAGATTCCATCTCACTCTGCAGCTCTATGAGTGCCCTTTATCGAAAGTTACTTGAGATTCCATCTCACTCTGCAGCTCTATGAGCGCTCTTTATCGAAAGTTACTTGAGATTCCATCTCACTCTGCAGCTTTATGAGCGCTCTTTATCGAAAGTTACTTGAGATTCCATCTCACTCTGCAACTTTATGAGCGCTCTTTATCGAAAGTTACTTGAGGTTCCATCTCACTCTGCAGCTTTATGAGCGCTCTTTATCGAAAGTTACTTGAGATTCCATCTCACTCTGCAGCTCTATGAGTGCTTCTTGCACAGGGACATCAGTGTTGGCAGCATTCACGGGAAGTGGATCAGTTAACCAGGTCAGATTATCTATTTCCAATAGCTCCCGAAATCGAACTGCCATATCATTGTAGAGTGTAGCTCCCGAAATCGAACTTCCATATCATTGTAGAGTGTAGCTCCCGGAATCGAACTTCCATATCATTGCAGAGTGTAGCTCCCGGAATCGAACTTCCATATCATTGTAGAGTGTAGCTCCTGGAATCGAACTTCCATATCATTGTAGAGTGTAGCTCCTGGAATCGAACTTCCATATCATTGTAGAGTGTAGCTCCCGGAATCGAACTTCCATATCATTGTAGAGTGTAGCTCCTGGAATCGAACTTCCATTTCATTGTAGAGTGTAGCTCCCGGAATCGAACTTCCATATCATTGTAGAGTGTAGCTCCTGGAATCGAACTTCCATTTCATTGTAGAGTGTCAATTCAAATGATCCGCATAACATACTACAGTTATTTCGTCATAAAAAATATCATTGTGGAGTCAATTCAAATGATCCGATTAATATAATTCAGTTATTTCGATCACCAAAAAAAAATTGAAGTAGGTAGAGACAAATTGTACATAAGTTTGCAGGTACGAAATGTTAAAAAAACACTTTTTATATATAAAACAATATTAGAACTTTGGAACAAAAAGACACATATTTATTAACAATTTCAAATAAAAGGTTATGACGATCACGACAAATGTGTACGATGCTAAGAAATTATGCACAGGAACAGGGAACAGACTGACACAAAATACGCTCTTCAATACTCATATTTACAAACTTGTAGATTAGGGTGACCATTTTTTTCCCATTGTTTCCGGGGACATTTGTCATATTTTTTTACATTTCAGAGGATTTTTTTGCTTATTTCTGAGACTGTCCCACAAAATCGGGGACGAACGATATATATATATATATATATATATATATATATATATATGTGTGTGTGTGTGTGTGTGTATACATATATATATTTATTATATATATATATTTATAATATGTGTGGGTGGGTGTGTGACTGTGTGTGCGCAAGAAATTTTGTATATAAAACACGACTGCACTGTACTGTCATTACACTCGGACTGATTTGAAAATTGGCCGGGAAAGATACTTTGGCGGGAGATGTCCGGAAAGGCAGGGGTGGTGGGAGAGAGAGTGTCTGCTTTTAAAAAAAATTAAACCCATCCCAATAGAAGTGAGTGGTGGGAATAGAAGTGACGTAGCACCGCGCTTCAAGAGTTCAAAGAGCTATCTCCGACACAACGCGTCCAAGTCTTCTCTTTTATCTTCCTGCTAATGCCGTTCAGTCTAGGATAAAGAAACACAACTCAGTAACGTACTGAGTCCTAGTGATTACTTTAAAAGAGGGCCGATTCCGTGTATGAACATTTATTTATTCACTGAAATCGGGGACAAAATCGGGGACAAATTTCTGTCGGGGACAACTTCTACATTCCGGGGACTGTCCCGGGAAATCGGGAACGAATGGTCACCCTATTGTAGATCCAGTAATTCTAATTTTTACGTTCAGAAACTGTGTTATATCTAAAGAGAAGAGGACGACTGGATTAATCCGTGGTGGAGTAGGCGGGAGTGGGGGGGGGGGAGGAGGAGATGGAGTGTGGAGAGGAGTGTGTTTAAGGAAAAAAAATCTAACAAAAATTGCCTCACAGATGAAAGGCAATCCGTGCATCATGGTTGGTCACTTTTGAAGTCCGACAAATGCATTTGATGTACGCTTGTATTATAGTCGTTGTTAATGAAACTATTCACTGAGTGGGAAAAACAAGGGTTACATCAAACAAGGGTTACATCAAACAAGGGTTACATCTGACCTGTGTATTCTATAAACATCAGCATTCCATTCATGGCCCTCTCCCCCTCTCTTCCAGACTTGGGCTATGGATCCCCCCTCTCAAATTAAGCGCCATTTTTACCTGTGCTACCTCCCCCTTTGATGTAATTCCTTGTAAATTCTCTCTCCCCCCTCTCCCCGACCCCCGGATGAGAAACACTGTAATAGACACGCCATCTAAACTGTCGTTTCTACACGTTAATGAGATCATCAGTCTAACCATTTTATCTTTTATGCTGGGCCTTTTATCTTGGTAATGATGTCAAAATATGAGACGCCCTTATGATTACATTTTGCTTCAAATATTTGCATTTTGTTGTTGTTGTTCTTATACCGATAAGGTCTACTGCAGGTAAGGAAAGATAGACGTTATCAGATAGAACATTTTCCATTCTTCTATTTTCTTGTATTTTTTGTAAAGCTTCAAATGGGACGAAGCCATCAACAAGAGCTTTCCAATTCTTTATGTCGCTTTTGTTCATATTTACTGTAGCTTATTCTTTTTTTTTTTAAATACTAATAGTTAAATTGCTATCCCTACATCTAACCCTCTCCATTTTTATATCCTGACCTGACCTAGGATAGTTTAGACGAGCTAAATAAGCTTACAGCTCAGGGCCTCACAATCCGAGACGGATGCCAAAGTTGTTTATTTTGTAACCAAGGTTGGTATTAATTATTTAATTGGCGGCCTCAAAGTGTTTATTTAGCGTAACTAGCTTTGGGGCTCATCAAGTCTATATCCGGATCTGACTCCCGAAATCGGAATAGATGAGAGTAAGAGTCAGTAAAAATGAAAGTAAAGGGCCCAGTCAAGCCACGTGACATATAGGGAATATGGTGTTAGGGACTATGTTGTTTACAGACCTTCGGCACATGATTTTTGGGATAATGTGGTCGGTATTACGCCCGTGCCGCTTTACTTTCCCAGAAAAAAAAAATCCGGTACTCATTTAAGGCTGGGTGAACCCGGAAGCCATCGATCATGATCGAACGCGACCTCTTGTTAGTAAGCGTTAGTCTGACATTAAATGGTAATGCTCTCTCTCTCTCTCTCTCTCTCTCTCTCTCTCTTTATCTCTCTTTCTCTCTCTATCTCGCTCTCCTGAACAATTGATTACATAATTATAAACGACAGACATTGAACGGGACAAACACCAATGAACTCACCACTTGCTCTCTTCACCAATAGTACCTTTATCAGCCACAATACATTTCACATTTTAAAACAAAAAATCGACCTTTTGACCCAGATATATTGAGTTATTACTTTACACACACTACCCAGATATCGGGTTATTACTTTACACATACGACCCAGATATCGGGTTATTACTTTACACACACGACCCAGATATCGGGTTATTACTTTACACACACGACCCAGATATCGGGTTATTACTTTACACACACGACCCAGATATCAGGTTATTACTTTACACACACGACCCAGATATCGGGTTATTACTTTACACACACGACCCAGATATCGGGTTATTACTTTACACACACGACCCAGATATCGGGTTATTACTTTACACACACGACCCAGATATCGGGTTATTACTTTACACACACGATCAAGATATATCGTGTCATTACTTTACACACACGATCAAGATATATCGTGTCATTACTTTATACACACGATCAAGATATATCGTGTCATTACTTTACACACACGATCAAGATATATCGTGTCATTACTTTACACACACGACCGAGATATATCAGGTTATTACTTTACACACACGATCCAGATACATCGTGTCATTACTTCTTAACACACTCGACCCAGATTTTCGACTTCTCTCAGTTTCGATTAATCCTCTCGGAATCCGATTCCGACCTCATTTAATATTGATTCGACTCTCTTCTATAGTTGTCATTATTTTCTATTTCTCCTCATCCGGGATATGTTCTCAGAACTTCTCTAACGCAATTTATTTTTCATCACTTCCATTTTTACTCCTAATTCATTAATAATGCATTGTCACTTTATTCTTCTTCCTCTTTTCTTCTCCTTTTCTTCCTATTTTCTTCCTCTTTTCTTCCTCTTTTCTTCCTCTTTTCTTCCTCTTCTTTTCCTCTTCTTCTTCTTCTTCTTCTTCTTCTACTTTTTCTTCTTCTACTTCTTCTTCTTCTTCCTCTTCTTCTTCTTCCTCTTCTTCTTCTCCCTCTTTTCTTCGTCTTATTCCTTATCATATTCATCTAATTTTTTCTTTTCTCTCTTATTCAGTTGTTTCTTCCTTCTCGTCCTTCATCATCAATCATCATCATCATTGAGTGCCGTCTCCGCAACGAAGGTTGGCTACCATGGAGCGCCATTCTGCTCTATCTCTTGCTTTGATGGTGCAGGTTGTCATCGGTTGATTTGTCCTTCTTTTGATGTTACTCGTCCATGTTAATCTTGGTCTCGTCCTTCACTATTTTATTATCTTCTTTTCTTCCGTTTGATCACTCCCTTGTTCCTCTAATGGTTTATTATATATTATGTATTTTTCTGTCCACTTCAGCTTGTACAGTTAAATTTGTAATGTGTTTTTTTTTTCAATTCTTGATCTTTCCAACTCCACTTCTATAATTCACTTCTACAACTCTACTTCTACAACTTCACATCTACAACTCCACTTTTACAATTCCACTTCTACAACTCCACTTCTACAACTCTACTTCTACAACTTCACATCTACAACTCCACTTTTACAATTCCACTTCTACAACTCCACTTCTACAACTCTACTTCTACAACTTCACATCTACAACTCCACTTTTACAACTCCACTTCTACAACTCCACTTCTACAACTCTACTTCCACAACTTCACATCTACAACTCCACTTCTACAACTTCACATCTACATCTACAACTCCACTTCTACAACTTCACATCTACATCTACAACTCCACTTCTACAACTCTACTTCCACAATTTCACATCTACAACTCCACTTCTACAACTTCACATCTACATCTGCAACTCCACTTCTACTATTTCACATCTACATCTACATCTCTACTTCAACAACTCCACTTCTACAATTTCAATTCTACAACTTCACATCTACAAATCCACTTCTAAAACTGCCCCTCTATAACTCCACTTTTAAAACTCCACTTTTACAACTCCACTTCTACAACTCCACTCCTACAACTCCACTTCTAAAAGTTCACATCTACAACTCTACTTCTACAACTTCACATCTACAACTCCACTTCTAAAACTTTACATCTACAACTTCACCTCTACAACTCCACATCTACAACTCCACTTCTACAATTCCACTTCTACAACTCTACTTCTACAACTTCACATCTACAACTCCACTCCTACAACTCCACCTCTACAACTCCACTTCTAAAAGTTCACATCTACAACTCCACTTCTACAACTCTACTTCTACAACTTCACATATACAACTCCACTTCTAAAACTTCACATCTACAACTTCACCTCTACAACTCCACATCTACAACTCCACTTCTACAATTCCACTTCTACAACTCTACTTCTACAATTCCACTTCTACAACTCCACTTCTAAAACTTCACATCTACAACTCCGCCTCTACAGCTCCACTTCTACAATTCCACTTCTGCAACTCCACTTCTACAATTCCACTCCTACAACTCCACTTCTACAATTCCACTTCTACAACTCCACTTCTACAATTCCACTTCTACAACTCCACCTCTACAACTCCACTTCTACAACTCCACTTTTACAATTCCACTTCTACAACTCCACTTCTACAATTCCACTTCTACAACTCCACTTCTACAATTCCACTTCTACAACTCCACTTTTACAATTCCACTTCTACAACTCCACTTCTACAATTCCACTCCTACAATTCCACTTCTACAATTCCACTCCTACAACTCCACTTCTACAATTCCACTCCTACAACTCCACTTCTATAATTCCACTTCTACAACTCCACCTCTACAACTCCACTTCTACAACTCCACTTTTACAATTCCACTTCTACAACTCCACTTCTACAATTCCACTTCTACAACTCCACTTCTACAACTCCACTTCTACAACTCCACTTCTACAACTCCACTTCTACAATTCCACTTCTACAATTCCACTTCTACAACTCCATTTCTACAATTTCACTTCTACAACTCCACTTCTACAACTCCACTTCTACAACTCCACTTCTACAACTCCACTTCTACAACTCTACTTTTACAATTCCACTTCTACAACTCCACTTCTACAATTCCACTTCTACAACTCCACTTCTACAATTCCACTTCTACAACTCCACTTCTACAATTCCACTTCTACAACTCCACTTCTACACACTAATGCAAATAGATAATTTAGAATCGATCTTGATACTTTATCTTTGAGTTTGACGCTCATTGTATTACGTTGAACTTTGAATAAAATGTTATATCTTTCGTGCCGTGCTTGTTCGTAATTCTTATACTGATGAAGGTTGCTCGTCTTTCTTTAACACTTTCAATTAACATCTACTTTTTCAGTCAAACAAACACTAGAGGTGTTTCATCACACTAAACCATGTTTATTTACTATCATCACATTTTTACAGTCACAGGTTATATCGTCACATAAATACAGATATTATGTTCAAACTATCGAGCGGTCTGGATAACCATCGGACTCACATAATCATGGAATTAGTAAATCACAGAACACAATAACCATATTTCTAGATGTCTAAACACTAGCCCTGTCGTGGTCAAGACTTTTGTCTCTGCTCGTTATTGTTTATAGTTATCTGCTCTGTCTGATGTCTAATCTCCGTCTCATAAAAATACCCAATCTTTGTAATATCTCATAATGATCTATTTTCCTTACTGGAAAAGTACTTTTTTACACGCCTATGTGCCTATCCGCTCACGTGTCTGTTCATAAATATTTTCCCAAATATTTGTTGACTGTCCGCCCACACAGTCTGGTAGTATATACTTTTAAGTATTACGCACACGCGATCATATGACTTTGTCTATAACTAAAATTTTTAATTTCACCCACCATGGACGCACCTGGTGTCCGTTACTAAGTGCAATATCGCTTTTCCCATTTATAATGATACTCCTTCACTGATATACTATCCTAACCCGCTTCCAAATTCCGTTTTACTGTAAAACAATTCAAAAAACATCTCAGAGATACCAGGCTTAAACATTAATGGAAAGATAATCAATAACCTAAGATATGCTGATGATACTGTTCTACTAGCGGAAAATCCTAAAGACCTACAACACTTACTTAATGTGATAAACACAACAAGCAAAAAATATGGACTAGAAATGAATATCAAAAAGACTAAAACTATGATCATAAACAAAGAAAATTCTCAAGACCTACAATTAAATATCACAGTTGAGGGAACACATCTGGAGACAGTCCAGAGATACAACTACCTAGGACATACTATAACCAATGATGGAAAATGCAAAACTGAAATAAACAAAAGAATAAGTATGGCAAAAAATAATTTTAATGCCATGAAAAATATACTAACAACAAAACAAATATCAGCAGGGCTGAAACTAAGAATGGCAAAATGTTACATCTTCTCAATATTCCTGTATGGTGCAGAAACATGGACATTAGACAAGAAAACAGAACAGAAAATTGAAGCCTTTGAAATGTGGATTTATAGAAGAATAGGTAGAATTGGATGGAAACAAAAGATAACAAACGATGAAGTTTTAAAACAACCGAAAATAAAAAGAGAACTGCTGAACACAATAAAGACAAGACAAATTAAATTTTTGGGGCACGTTAAAAGACACAACAGCCTACTAAAAGTAATATTGGAAGGAAAAATACAAGGTAAAAGAGGCAGAGGCAGACCAAGACTAACATGGACGAGTAACATCAAAAGATGGACAAGTCAATCTATGACAGCCTCCACCATCAAAGCAAGAAACAGAGTAGAATGGCGATCCATGGTAGCCAACCTTCGTTGCGGAGAAGGCACACGATGATGATAATGATGATGATGTAAAACAATTACTACTTGCTCCACTATTTCTGTGCCATCCTACTCCATATTAAGAACTCCAGTTTCTATCTTAGCTCTTTTATCGTTGGACTCCACCCAGATTTAATTCAGAACAGTTGCTCTGCTATTAAGTCTTATGAAAGAATAAACGTAGAAAGTACGATCCCTAGTGCTAATTGTTCCCTCACGACTTGTCACTGTAACCACAGGAAAACCAGGATTGATATTTCTTCTTAGACATTGGTTGCTTGTGTAACGTGAACAAATTTGGTCGATAATCGGTCCCAGAAGAGTCTCTTGAATTTCACTCAATATCAGGACAGCCTTAGAAAAACAAAATCGTCTCAACCGAAACATTTATGGATAGACACTGTTTTTTTTTTTTGGGGGGGGGGGGCAAAATCAGAGGATAATCTCTTTCTCGGGTTTGATGTAAAGATGACTCAATGATAAATGTAGATATAATTATAGAAATATCAGAGGACAATCGCTTTCCCAGGTTTGATGTAAAGATGACTCAATGATAAATGTAGATATAATTGTAGAAATATCAGAGGACAATCGCTTTCCCAGGTTTGATGTAAAGATGACTCAATGATAAATGTAGATATAATTGTAGAAATATCAGAGGACAATCTCTTTTTTTCCAGGTTTGATGTAAAGATGACTCAATGATAAATGTAGATATAATTGTAGAAATATCAGAGGACAATCTCTTTCCCAGGTTTGATGTAAAGATGACTCAATGATAAATGTAGATATAATTGTAGAAATATCAGAGGACAATCTCTTTCCCAGGTTTGATGTAAAGATGACTCAATGATAAATGTAGATATAATTGTAGAAATATCAGAGGACAATCGCTTTCCCAGGTTTGATGTAAAGATGACTCAATGATAAATGTGTCTATAATTATAGAAATATCAGAGGACAATCTCTTATTTCCCAGGTTTGATGTAAAGATGACTCAATGATAAATGTAGATATAATTGTAGAAATATCAGAGGACAATCTCTTTCCCAGGTTTGATGTAAAGATGACTCAATGATAAATGTAGATATAATTATAGAAATATCAGAGGACAATTGCTTCCCAGGTTAGATGTCAGCATGATCCATTAATAACTGTAGCTATAATTCTAGAATCTGAGTAGAAGTTCCAGACCGACAGTAGAAAAAGATAACACAGTCAGGAAATGTCTGGCAGTGTAACATTGAAACTTGTACATCAACTTTGCACCAATGTTAGCAATGGTTAAAATATTCCCTGTTTGAATCCCCATTACGCAAATATAAGTTACCTGTTCCCATCTTAGCTACGCGTGGTTGCTGTCAACATTATTTCAACCTGTTAGCCATTCATCATCATCATCATCAAGTACCAAGCCTGCTGGCATAGGTGATCATGTCTCTCCACAACTTTCGATCACGACAGTTTTTTATCATTTCTTTTGTTGACCTTTTGCCAAGTCATTCTCTTAAGCTGTCTGGTATTTTTTCTCTTTGCTTCCCTCTTTCTCTTCGTCATTCAATTTTCCCAGTTGTTGCAATATATTCCAGTTGTTCTCTTCTCATTACATGGCCAAAAATTGATGATTGTTTCTTCCTAATAATGAAAATTAGCTCTCTTTCTGCTTTGGCCTCTTTCAGAACGTTTTCATTACTCTTCTTAGCTGTCCGTGGTATTCTCAACATTCTTCTGTAAAACCACATTTCTACAGACTCAATTGATTATTTTATCTGTTGTCCTATTGTCCATGATTCACATCCATATGTTAAGACTGGTTCTACATAACATTTCATAACTCTTTTTCTTGTTTCTATTGTCAAAAATAGATTGCACAGTATCTTCTTCATTTTTTGATAAGCTTCTTTTGCCTGGGCCATTCTGCATCTCACCTCTGTTCCCTCACCATTACAGATAAGTTAATTGTCCTTATTCTTCGATGTATGATTATATAGCCAGAATAAATACACAACTCGTGCTGCATAATGTCGACCTTACACGTCACAAGTGACAGCTTAATATCGTAGTAATGATGCTACGTTATATGTATACCGGTAGAAATTGGTGAGAGAAATGACACACATCATAGTAGTACTGTGTCGTTTAAGGACAAAGCTGAAATTAAGCGATAATGTCAACTTTTATAGGCGTACTCCACTTGAGGGAATCAACTTACAAGATTCTTGGAAGTCATGATTTCATTCGTTGTTTTGATCTTTACTTTCCTGTAAAACAAAAGGATGCAACTAGCGACTTCCGCTGACTTTTATACTCTAGATCAGAGGTGGGCAATTAACAGCCCGCGGGTTAGAACCGGCCAGCCAAGCCATTCTGGCCGTCCCTTGTGTTACATTTGAAAATTACAATGCGCTCCATTTCCTGAGATAAAAAATAAATTAATAATAAAAAGTAACACATAAATGCTCAATCAGTAACTGGTACACTTTCTATTTATAGCCTATTGTTGAATTTTCTCTCCCCTCCCTTTGTCTCATCTCTCTCCCATTCATTCCACTCTCTTTTCTGTCTTCCACTCTCTATCCTTAATAAGATGTTTACATTACAATCGCGTGTGAATGCAAATTAGGTAATTTATATAAAGACTTCATTAAGTGATGGTATCTGGCCCTCGGCGTCTTCATAGTTGTCAGATCTGGCCGTTTGGAAAAAAAATGATGCTCACCTTTGTTCTAGATCCACTGGATTTCTGAGTTCCAGTCTTGAAGTAGTCGATGTAGGTAATTATCTCCTCTTTTCTTTATGGAGCTCTTTGTATAAATATTCGCTTCCTCATTCATTCACTCACTCATTTATTCGTTCACTGATTCACTTCTCTCACATGTACTGTTTCTCTGAGGATTAAACACTTGTCCAGCTATAGAGAAATATATGTGAATTTTCTTTCTTTTCTTTCTAAGTCTGCCCCTTTTGTCCTCATAGTGCTATTATATCATGCTCTATCTCCAGTGGCCGCTGTTCTAAAACTCGATTTTTTTAAACCTCTGATTGTTTTAAAATAAAGTATTTTAAGCAACGGTTCCATCTATGCCTTTAGGCGTGTGATAAACATTGTGTTGGTGTCCATATTTTTCAATGACTAAAGGCATGTGTGATGGATAATGTGTTCGGTATTACGCCAAGCCGTCAAAATATATCGTAGGGGTTGTTATTGATTGGCCTGTCTGCCTCTTCTAAATGTCATATTTATCGTAACATATTTCATAAACCAAATCACAAAGCAACATGAAACATATCATGGTGATTAAATATACCATATATACACAATATTTAGAAAATTGAACTGTCTAACACATACAATATGTATAAAATAGAATAGTATATCACATACAATATTTAGAAAATTGAACAGTATATCACTTACAATGTTTAGAAAATAGAACAGTATATCACATACAATATTTAGAAAATTGAACAATCTATCACATACAATATGTATAAAATAGAACAATATATCACATACAATATGTATAAAATAGAATAGTATATCACATACAATATTTAGAAAATAGAACAGTATATCACATACAATATTTAGAAAATTTAACAGTATATCACATACAATATTTAGAAAATTTAACAGTATATCACATACAATATTTAGAAAATAGAACAGTATACCACATACAATATTTAGAAATACACTATATATATATATATATATATATATATATATATATATATACATATATATAGACGTGCAATATGCAGAAAATAATTATATTGTTTAATAACAGAAATATAACACATCATTTTATTAAAAATTAATTTTATGTTTATGGTAATTTCGGATATCAGGTATACATTTTAACATTTCATTTCAATATTGGTAAGAGAAGCTTTATCAACCGTGACTTTAACAATAAATAATTAGTAATAGGCCAAAATAGCATTTCATAAAATGAAAAACATCTTATGCAACAAATCTATGTTAATAGAAGTGAGAAAAAGAGTTTTTTTGTGTGCTATATAGAGCCAATTCTGAACTATTGAAGCGAATCATGGACAGTAAACAAACAAATGAAAAGACGAGTAGTGACCACAGAGATGGGATTTCTCAGAAGAATGTTGAAAGTTCCCTTGACAGGTAAAAAGATCAACGAGGGATTTTTCAAAGAAGCCAACACAAAAAGGGAGGGACTAAGAAATATCTGAAAGTAACAATCAACATTTTTCGGACACATAATGAGAAGACGAAAGCTAGAATACTTTGTTACAACTGGTAAAATACAAGGAAAGAAAGATCGCGGACGACAAAGAGAGAAAATACTGGGCAGGTTGGTGTCATAACATGGAAAATAGTCAACAACAGAACTGACACGATGCACGGTAGATAGAAGATTGGGGAAGGACATGATTGCCTACGCCAACCGGTATGGCCCATGATGATGCTGATGAATGACCTAATTGTTCATGCGCTTAAATCAATCCGTATATGCCAGACATTTGTGGTTCTCTGGTGATTTTATTTGTTTCTTTAGTTCCCAATTCGGGTCGAGATAGAACTACTGCCTTGTGTTTCACAACGTAAGAGAACACTTCCCGTCTCGGGTGATATCTCGTTTGGAGACAAATAATAATAAATAAATATTATTATAGAGGGAAACTTCCGTAGCGATAATTCAGGGAATCATAGAAGGAAGAGGTATGTATTACAGCACTCAGAAAAAATGACAAATAAACAACAGCAGAAAAAAAAACAAAGAACAATATATGGTCCGAAGCAGGATCGAACTCGTACTTCATGGCACTGCGCCTTGCCACGAGAAACCGAACGCTTGGTACACTGCCACTCAGCTAACTTAAAAATTAGCTATTGTGAGCAGTGTCTTACGCGAATATATAACCACTGGAAACTACTATTCGTGTAGTTTCGTCCTATAAATGTTTGTCTGCAACACAAGTATTCAGCCCTACTGGGAGATACTTGCCTTAATAGGTAAGTACAGAAATACAATTTATTTCCGATCTGTGATCGTAACCCTATGATATAGTCATGAGAATACCTTCGCGTAAGACACTGCTCACAATAACTAATTTGTAAGTTAGCTGAGTGGCAGTGTACCAAGCGTTAGGCTTCTCGTGGCAAGGCGCAGTTCCATGGAGTACAGGTTCGATCCTGCTTCGGACCATATATTGTTCTTTGTTTTTTTTCTGTTATTGTTCATTTGTAATTTTTCTGAGTGCTGTAATACATACATACCTCTTCCTTCTATGATTCCCTGATATCTCGTTTACTTGTTAATTGCTTAAAAGTTATTCACATACTGGCATTACACTAGTTTACTCATTCGCTCCCTCTCTCCAATTATTTAACCGTCACTCACACACACACACTCCCTCACTCACTCAAGCACTCACTCAATGACTCACACACTCTCTCATGTAATATTCTCTTTCACTTCATAAAACGCTTGTTTTTTTACTCACCCTATCACTGAATTAATTGTTTATTTCATTCATGAACACGTTCGTTTTCTCACACAATCACTCACTCACTTACTGACGCACTCACACATTCTCTCTCATTTATGAAAATATTCGCTTCCTCATTCACTCATTCATTCACTCATTCACTCACTCATTTATTCGTTCACTCATTCACTCACTCACTCAATCATTCACTCACTCACTTTCTCACTCATTCATTCATTTCTATCATTCATTCACTCACTCTCTCACTAATTCACTCACTCACATATTCATTCATTCGTTCATTCACTCGCTCACTCATTCACTCACTCACTCATTCATTCACTCACTTGCTCACTCACTCATTCATCCACTCATTCATTCACTCACTCTTTAATTCGTTCACTCACTCACTCATTCATTCACTATCTCACTCACTCGCTCACACACTCAGTCAGTCACTCACTCACTCACTCGCTCACACACTCACTCATTAGAACATTTCCCCTAACATACCACGTTTCCTACTCTCTTAACCCATCATTATGCATGCACCCCCACCTGTATCTAGGTCACACACGTGTTATTACCTGATAACTATAACATTCGCAGTAATGGTCTAAGCACAGGTGAGAGGAACTGGGCAAAGAAGGTAAGGTACTCATTCACACCGCACCGTGAAGTAGGGCGGAACCTAGCTTCCCGTTTATCAACGCTAAATGGAGCGTGGTTCCTGTCCTCCATCTTGTTACCTAGCAACGCACATTTCTGAGTGTACCAGTCGCAGATAGGCCAGCATCTATTGGTTTAATTCAAACCACAAACACACTGGTATCACGATGTAATTTTGTGTGTGTGGGTAGAGACAGGGAGAACGGAGTGTAAGCAAATATAGATACAATAATTATATGGACAGGATAAGTAAACGGTGTATAGGTATAACTGTAATTTTAAGCAAATTAGATTTCCTTTCCGCTATAATTTAAAGCATCTATTTTTCTTTTCAATTGTATTTTTAGACATCTATTTTTCTTTTCAGCTATAATTTTAAAACATCTATTTTTCTCTTCAGCTGTAATTTTAGACACATTTTTATTTTCAACTGTAATTTTAGACATATTTTCTTTTCAACTGTACTTTTAGACATATATTTTTCTTTTCAACTGTAATTTTAGACATATATTATTCTTGTCTACATTTAAAAAAGACATAAACGTAAATGTAAATTTAAAAAATGGAAGAGGGGTACATGTTTTAAGTATTTGGAGTGAGAGTTTTTGTTTAAGATTCAAGTTGTCATTATCATCATCACCATCATTGAGTGCCGTCTCTGCATCGAAGGTTGGCTGCCATGCAGCGCCATTCCACTCTGTCTCTTGCTTTGAAGGTGCTGATTGTCATAGGCTGATCTGTCCATCTTTTGATCTTACTCGTCCATGTTAGCCTTGGTCTGCCTCTGCCTCTTTTACCTTGTATTTGTCCTTCCTATATTACTTTTAGTAGGCTGTTGTGTCTTTTAACATGCCCCAAAATCTCATTTGCCTTGTTCTAATTGTGTTTAGTAGTTCTCTTTTCATTTTTAGTTGTTTTAATACTTCATCGTTTGTTTTCTTTTCTTTCCATCCGATTCTGCTCATTATTCTATAAATCCACATCTCAAAGGTTTAAATTTTCTGTTATGTTTTCTTGTCTAATGTCCATGTTTCTGCACTATACATGAACATTGAGAAGATGCAACATTTTGCTATATTGAGTTTTAACCCCGGTGTTATTTGTTTTGATGTTATAGTCCGTTCAGAATCGTTTGCCGAGATGTTATGATTTATAATTCAAAAAGTTCTTGATGATTTCACATGATTTTTGGCATACGGTGTTAAAATGTCCATGTCACGAGAAAATATGTGTTACTCGATGTCTAGCTATAACTGTTTTCTTAAAGCGGCGAATTCCTTTGATCTTTGCCAATGTAACTATTATTTTGACCCTAATCAAAATGTTTTACAGTAATCTAGTGCAACGATGACCCATAGGCGTGTCTATAAAATTTTACTGGGTGGCAAGTATACAAATTTTAAATTATATATAGAACTTTTGTTCGTAGAGTCAATTTGATATAGTTCCATGCTCTTGGTGTGAGTTTCCCAAATGTTGTCGCTGCCTTTCAAATACGTACATTTAGTTCCTCATCTAAGGAAAGTGTGGCTGTAATAGTGGATCCAAGATAGCTGAACTTCTGTACTGACTCAAGCAGGCTTCCATTCAAAGTAATGGTTGTTGGTTTGCTTATAACATATTTTTGATTGCTTGGGTGGTCTTGAACAATAAACTGTTTAACAAATCAACTAGGAAATTTTGCAAATCAAACTATTTATCTGTAGACTTAATCAGAGTAATGATCATTCAGAATCAGACGAGTCAAATAGGTCGATTACTGCTTTCGGCTGAACAAACAACAAACCATCCTTTTTCCAATATTCCTCTTCTTGTCGTAACACATGATCCTCACATTTTACCCAGTAGTCTTTATTTATATTTGATAGAGCCTGATTTGTAAGTGTCTCAACATCGCATAATTTGAAAGTTTTATTTGTATAGGCTACGTGTCCTTTAACTTTTGCCCAAACTAGTTCTATAGGATTTAAGTGTGCATGATATGGAGGTAGTCTCAAACATCTATGGCCATGTTCTTGAATTAACTTGTCTATTTTAAATATCTTTGTACGTTGTGTCTGTTTTACAAGGCTAAGCAATTCGGGTTTCAAGTAGCTGTCGTTAACTTGTATGTGTTCTTTTATGAGCCACGTTTTGATTGCATCTTTTGTACTTGATGATGTTGGGATTCTATCTTCTACGTTAACTACGTTATGGTATGAAGCATTGTCCATTATCAGACAAGAAGGTCGATCTAATATTGGAAGGATACTTTTCTCGATCCAGTCTTTAAATATGTGCCCATTCATTTCGGAGTGGTAGTCTCTATTGTCTATGGATTTTGAAATGAAACGAGATGAGCATTCTGCAACAACCCATTATGTCTGCTACCTGCATGTGCAACTATCAAACGTTGCCCTTTACTGCTTGGTACTGATCTTTTAATACTTCCATCTGCTAACTGCCATTCCTTTTCATTTGTATGATGAGCGTTGATCCAAGTTTCATCTAAATAAACAATATCATAATAATTTTCGCGCATTTCCTTCACTTCACGTAAATACTTGCTTCTAAGAGCTACTAGATGTGGCTTCTCACAAATAATGTTTTTTCCACCAGCATACTTTCTAAAGGTGAAGCCTGCACTTCTTAATATTTTCCATAATGAAGTTTTTGATATTTCAATGTCGTTGTTAGTTTTCAGCCAAAGCTTCAACTTTCTAAGTGTCACTTCTTCGTTTATATCAAACATTCGACAGATTTCTCTTTTTACTAGGTCCTTA
Source organism: Megaustenia siamemsis (assembly GCA_032433765.1). NCBI lineage: Eukaryota > Metazoa > Mollusca > Gastropoda > Stylommatophora > Ariophantidae > Megaustenia > Megaustenia siamemsis. The sequence goes on along the minus strand of JAVIAB010000050.1, from coordinate 42,083,425 downwards.
TCAAAACTGTCTAACGTTTCTTTCCTTCCTTGCTTTCTTGCATTTGTTGGCAATAAATATCCGCTTCCTTTAACTATTCGATCAAATGAACGTTTACACAAACCTAAAATATGCATTGTTCTCTTCTCAGGGTTTGATAAAGAACAATAAAGATGTCCCTTTTTACGCTCTCTGCAGAAGTATTGATAAATCTTTATAGCAATGTTATGCTCAGTAAAATATTTTGCCTTTATATTCATTCTCACATAGACTTGCAGAAGATAATATGGATAGTGCCGCCTCCTTTCTGTAAATATTGAGATTTGCCTCTGAATTATGACTCGAACTCGAGTCTACGGCCGTGATTTTGACGTCACATAATTTCCGGTTTCGGCTAAAATGTCATTTTGTGCTAAACGGGAAATTTCATATGTAACATTTCTTTATAAAAATTTATAGTGGAAACATAACTATTTTAGGACGGTGCGCATTCAGCCGTGAAGGTCATGCCTATATGTTAAAGAATCAGCTGTGAGATGTAAGCATCTACATAATCCCGCCGGTGTTTATAATATCGATTAACTTTTTTTTAATATAGGTTAAATAAGGCATCTTTGAAACTGGATCACATTTCTTTGATAAAAAAATATTTTTATAACGACATTAGTATTCTAAACCTAACTTCAAAAGATCAATGCAAATGAACAATAAGTTTTTGAAAAAATTAATTAATGTCTAGGCAAACGAATCTGAACGGACTATAGTATACTCTTCAAGGCAATGAAAGCTTATTATTTTGTTCTTTAAATTGAAAACCTTGAATGCAGCGTACTCTGTTAGAGTGGGTGTTGGGTGGTCTAGAGATACGATACCGACCACCAGACAGGAAGGACGCAGGTTCATATCCCACTACAGGCGGTGCTGATTGTTCATGGACATGGAAACCTAATCCCTCGTTATTTTATGTCATTGCTCTCCCTTGATCTGTGAGTAATGAGATCTGATTTTCCGCCCCCCTCCCCCGGGAAAACGTTGACAAACAGTAGGTCCTTGTTGATATGGCTCATGTTTAAGAACCATTTACAGTTACAAGTTTTTTTTTTGTTTTTTTTCAACAGTAGGCCATAAATTTGGCCGCAGCCCGGGAAAAAATTGTCAGGAAAAATCTTCCCACACCTCAGGTCGAACCACGGAGTTCGTGCATGTGGGTCAGGTTCTTCTCGTATTTTCTCGAAATTCTCGGGGATGGAAAGAGGGGAGGGTATATCAGAGCACCCATGTATTCGCCCGGTGTGCACCGATGACTGTCCAAACATCCACTCTGTTAAGTTAAACTATTGGAGAAGGCATACACACATAGTGGGGCTGTAAAGATAAAAAAAATGGGAGAATATGAAGAAAAAAAAAGTAAAATAATAAATTAATTAAACCACACGGTTACATCTTTATTGTGATTGTTATTTTGTTTCTGAATCATGCCATATTTAAGGTAGTTGTCTAGTTTCAGCAGAAAGTCTTTTAGGCCGAAGCGTCCGATAGGTGTGCGTGTCTCTTACTTACAGTAGAGTTGGGCCCATATCATCTTGCCTGGAGGGCTTTTCTTTTTTTTTTTCTTCTTTAGGTTGGACGTGGGTTGTCTGCGCACTGACGCAGACACGATCCAGTTATATATTGTAGTATTTTGTATCATATATCACATATCATATCATATCATATTATATAATATCATATATCATACATCATATCATATCTTGGATGTGTGAAGTAATTCAGCTTTAAAATGAGAAAAACACCACGTCATTTTGAAATTATTGAATGAGCTCTCTCCTCGCTTTTGTTGCCTCCCCCTTCTCTGCAAGTCATGTACCTATTTTATTTGTTATTTATTACGACTGTGACATGTGCTCGACTGGAAGCGAACCACAGATGACTGTGAAATCAGCTCGTTAAATAGCATGAAAACTCTCAGTTTTCTCTCTATAAGAATACTCTCAGTTGGCTTCCGCATTGTGTGTCCTTCCCGGCGCCATCTGTATCTTTTTATCCGCAGGTATTTCACTAGTACAGTTCCATAATTTTATGTTAGTGATTTTGTCCTCCTGTTTCCATCCTTTTATTCTGCGTAAGCATCCATTAATAAAGGTCTGTATCTTGATGATTGCCATTTCAGTTGTTCTCCATGTTTCACAGCCATATAAAAAAAACTGACCTAACATTAGAGTTTAAAATGTTAATTTTTGCATTTAACCTAATTTCTTTGGACTTCCATATGTTTCTCAGTTCAGCAAATGCTCCTCTTGCTTTTGATATCCTTATTTTGGTATCATTTTCTGTTCCTTCTTCTTTGTCTATATTACTGCAGTCATGTACCTATTTTATCTGTTATTTATTACGACTGTGACATCTGCTCGACAGGAAACAAACCACAGATGACTGTGATATTAACTCGTTAAACAGCAGGAAAACTCGGCACCTTGAGTTGATGCTTTTTAAACGGCATTAACCCTAACTTATCGTTTAACCTAAAATTAGCTTCTAGACTTAATCAAGCTAATCACTTAATTACTTAACGGATTAGCCAAGCCGTGGGCGGCTGAACTTTTTATTTGTTTACGACCAGCAGGTATCAGAACAGGTAGTCCAGACTACCATATGGGATTTCGGAAAAAAAACCCCAACAAAAACGTATTTGGCTTCTGGCTAGGGTTTCTCCTCGGTTTTGTTTAACCAGGACGCTTATAACTGGACATGTCTATGTATCTTTCCTACGCCTAAGTGTTGTCTTTTTTCGCTCGTCAGCTTTCACCTCTGGCGAAGTCCCTAGAGACTAGAAACATAATTTTGTATGCTAATCTATTTTTCCCTAAAAGCCCTGTGCACATGGGTCCCACGCTGCACAGGTAGATAACCCCGTCTTCGGAGGTACAGTATTGTCTATATCTGCAATATCGTTTCCTGTATGCATATTACTGACGTTTGTAATTCTTGCAGTGGCCCATGTAGTTTTGTCTGTAGTGTTGTATCGATGGGCCAATGGATTTTCCTCAGTCTACTATATTCAGTGCAGTTTTGAAATATGTGTTCAGCAGTCTGGGGTGTCTGCCCATATGTACATGTAGTTGAGGTGCCTGTCTTGAATTTTGTATACATGTGACTATGGAATCGATTGTGCCCTGTGCTGAGGCGTATAATGATAACTTGTTCCTCATTGTTATTCATATTATGAAAGGCATCTTGACTTGTGGTCCTCTGATTGATTTGATTATCTGTTTCTTATGATGGTATGTAACTGGTGCATCTGGTTGTGTGCCTGTTAAACCTTCCTTTACCAGCTGATCTGCTTTCTCATTTCCTGGTATTTCACAGTGAGATGGGATCCACTGCAGGACAACCCTGTGGTGCTTGCAGAGTTCAGCCAATTAGGGCAGCAGATGTGACAATTTTCTTAATTGTAGTGCCTAGAGTGCTGATCAGGCATCTGTCAAAAACTCTGCAGGCTGTGGGCTAAGATTACTGTTCAGCAGTTTTTCTATTGCCAACTTTATTGCTTGTATTTCTGCATCGTAATTGTGACAATATTTCCCTGTTGCGTTTTATTCAAAACCCTAGTGTTATTTTGGGTACTCTATATATGTTCCTTCCTGTGTGTTACCGGGGCCTCATTATGAGGGATGTAAAGAATAGTGACACTGTGACCTTCCAGGCATGTCGTAAGAGGCGACTAAGGAGGTTGATCGATGGCTTGACAAGCTGTCATTGTAAAAAGTATTGTTATGGAAACAGCGCCATATATTTTAGAGCAGTGATCTCTGCAATGTGTGCCACTTTGGCACGCAAGGTTTATGTTTTTAAGATTGTGGCTCTGCCCTATGTGCCGTCTTCGGCTCCAAAGGACAATAGATAGATAGATATATGTTCCATCTCCCCATTCTTTACTGCATTATGTGCTGATCCATCTGTGTAAAGACGAACCAATAGATCTTCCGGGTATTCTTCATCCAAGAAACTGAGAGTGATTGTTTTACGCTGTAGATCTCTGTGCTGCGTTCCTCCTTGTCAAGTATTCCTTTCAGGTTTGTTCTTATTTGTATTGACAATCCGGATTCCCCTGTCCAGTGATCTGTTTTGGTATGGACAGTAGGGGGCGGACAACTCTTGGTATGTCTGGTGTTTGTCTACAAATTCACTTGGCTTGGTGGATAAAACTGCTTCTCTTAAGCCGTCCCAATGCAAGATTTTGGAACCGGTCCCTCATTGAATCTCTCGGCATGCATGCAAATTTGTCTGCTTGTATCATCTTTGTTTCCCCCCTTTATTTTAGTGCTGGGATCCTCTACAATTTCTCCATCCCCAAATTAAAATTGAGATGATACTGGACAGGTTGGTTCATTCTTTCTTTCTTTCTTTCTTTCTTTCTTTCTTTCTTTCTTTCTTTCTTCACTTCCACTCGTACCCGTTAGGGCGTAGAGTGAGATACAAAGTTCTGGGTTGGTTTTTTCGCCAAATTCAAACTTAAGGAAGATTACTCTGTAAAAAAAAAAATTAATATCACCACAATTGTTTAAACTGGCAATTGTCGTCTGGTTTATCTAGTCGATTGATCAATGCACAAAGAACAACTCAGACATCCTCGCCAGCACCCTCTCCTGTATAAAGCAGGTCCAACACACCAGTGACACTACTAAACATGGCCTCAGCTCAGATTCACGAACTCTATAGCTTCGGCGAAGATCTCGACTCCCAACATTCTTAGACGCCACTGACGACATACATGACAAGAGACAATAGCTGCATTCATTTTGATTTCCCTGACCGTGGTCCAGGCCCCTGTAGCCACAATTACCGCGTTCTAGTATAAGCAAACAGAAGACAGTTTCGAATTGATAGATCACGGCAAACTATACATATATAGAGGGAAACTTCCGAGGCGATAATCAGCGAATCAATTCAGATTTCAAGCGCAGTCTTTAAAGACATACGAAGCTAATTTTTTAGTTATCTGAGCGGCAATGTTCCCTAGCGTTTGGCTTTTCGTGGCAAGACGCTGTACCACTGAGTACGGGTTCGATCCTGCTTTGGTCCATATTTTTTTCTGTTGTTGATTATTTGTAAATTTTTCCGAGTGCTGTAAACATACCTCTTCCTCTGAATTGATTCGCAAACTATACATTTACTTAGGCCTGCGGGCTGTTAGGAAATTCTAGGAATATCTCCAACTATAGTGACGTTTTACGCTTTGGAAGCAGGGGTGGTTGTGGGTAGAGTAAAGTCATCTGCCTATAGCTCCTATAGTTGAAAACGTCACACTAGTTGGAGGGTTTCCGGTTTCATTTTCTGGCAACGGGATTGGTGAATCTATAGTTGGCAGTGAACAGATCATGCCTCGTCAAGAAGTCAACCCAAGACTAACCCAACCAAGTTGTTGATTTTCCCAGCCACTAATATGACACAGTATTTTCTGAGAATGTTTTCAGCCATCATGTTTCGTGAGCTATTGGGTTTAGGAACATTTGTTTGTCACTGATGCTTCAGTTGATTAACGTGTTTGTGTCTTTGGTTATGGTTAGTCGAAGGCCCCAGTATCACTGCAAACGAATTAAAATCCATAATTTCTCAACCGCCCGTGCCAGTGGAATCATCTGAATTAACATTTCATCTCATTGAAGGATCCAAACCAAGAAAGGCAGCTGCAGTCCCATTCACAGCAGATACAGCACACGCCAAAAGACATAAGGCACAGCAGCACCGAAAACGAATACAACTGAACATACAATATCATCATTCATCATAAGCAATCGGAATATCGAAACACCATCCGGATGAAAAACACAGTTCACGGTGTGCACAGAACACTAACTCAGTAGCTCCGGCAGCAAGCCGAACTTGGAAAATTTTATTTTTTTTTGTTCGCCAGCTTTTGCCTCTGACGAAGTAAGTCCCTAGAAACTGAATTTTGCGTGTTAATTCGGTTTTCCCTGGCAGCCATGTGCACAGGTGTTCCTCGCCCCACAGGCAGATAACTTCGTCATCGGAGGTACTCATATTTTTTCCGTCAATAAGTAATTGACGTTTCAAACCGGACCTCGCTGCTAAGACCAGGGGTGGTTGCCGCAGAGAGAAATCATAGATAAAAATCCCAACCGGTGCAGCCGGGATTTGAACCCACAACCTCTCTGTCTCGAGGTCGGCGTCTTGCCTCGATACCAACCAGTCCCCAAACACAGAATACGAGGAAACTGCAACAAGGGACACTTTTCAGACTGAGCCTCAATGGTTCTTGCCGCCTATCCGCCATATGGACCAGTTTGTGTCTTTATAGGAGCATAAATACGCATGCGTCTGTTCGAAACGAATAAATCTTGGATAAAGAAAATTTGAAATCTTCTGAGTACATCTTTCATCATCGTCATCATCATCATCATCATCATTATCATTATCATCGTCATCGTCATCATCATCATCATCATCATCATCAGTATCATCATCGTCATCATTATCATCGTCACCACCACCATCATCATTATCATCGTCATCATCATCATCATTATCATCGTCATCATCATCACCATCATTATCATTATCATTATCATCGTCATCATCATCATCATCGTCATCATTATAATCATTATCATCGTCATCATCATAATCATTATCATCGTCATCATCATCACCATCATCATCATCACTATCATCATCATCATCATCATCATCATCACCACCATCAACATCATCACCACATCAACATCATCACCATCATCACCATCACCACACATCTTTAAAAGTCAATTTTGATAATTTCGATGAAAGCTTTCGTCAGCTCAAGGCTGATGACATCAACATACAGCTTGTATTGATATTGCTCCGGTGATGGCCACAAGAGCCTTCTCCGCTATATGCTGGGCGTAACTAAAAGAGAAACGAGGACATATGACCGGAACATATAAGAGAACTGACTTTAAAAAGTACATTACGGAGGAAATTAAAATACTACGGTCATATGAGGAGAGTAGAAATGTGAGGCAGGGTTTCAGGGAGACAAGACAGGGGTCAGACCAAGAAGAAGATCAAATAGATATTGAACGTTGACAACAGAGGTGGGGGATGTGAATAGAGACATAGCTCCTTCAGGTTGGATTTGATTAGAGTAACGTTGTGCAGCTCAGGCCAAAATAGCATCTCAGAAAATGAAAAATATCTTATGCAACAAATCTATGTCAATAGAAATGAGAAAGAGAGTTCATCAGTGCTATATAGAACCAATTTTGACCTATGGAAGCGAATCATGGACAGTAGACAAACAAATGAAAAGACGGTTAGAGACCACAGAGATGGGATTTCTCAGAAGAATGTTGAAAGTTCCCTGGACAGCTAAAAAGACCAATGAGGAAGTTCTCAAAGAGGCCAACACAAAAAGGGAGCTCTTAAAAAACATCAGAAAGAAGCAATCAACATTTTTTGGGCACATCATGAGAAGAGGAAAGTTGGAATACTTGGTTACAACTGGAAAAATAAAAGGAAAGAGAGATCGCGGACGACAAAGAGAGAAAATACTGGATAGCTTGGTGTATGGCATTGAAAACAGTCAACAACAGAACTGATACGATGCACTGTAGATAGAAGATTGTGGAGGGACATGATCGCCTACGTCAACCGGCAGGGTACATGATGATGGTGATGAATGTTGTGCAAAAGTAGATTAACTAGATGATCGTCCTTTTAGTTTCTTTAGTAACCTTTAACTCTGGAATCTGGGAAATGGGAGCTGGTGGAGAGAGTTGGTCAAGTTTGGTCTTAACTCCCATGTGCATTTCTATTGTTGAGTTAGTGTGTGTGTTTCTATTTGTGCGTGCATTAATACGTGCGTGCGTGTGTGCTCGTATACAACATTTTCTGTAACATACAACAGCTCAACTCTGTCATTAACATCCCACGACATACACTTGCCATCTTTCCGACCTGATTACGTGTAGCTCTAATCATCCTCGTCTGAGATCCCGACCGTTACCGCCCTCTGGTGGCCCGTACTACACTACGTCCTAACACCCGCCAGGCACGCACTGGCCCTGTTCAGACACGCAAGCCTCTGGGCCAGAAATTGATCCCCTTCCAGCAGGTTGGTCGGCTTCTCGAGAAGTGATGTAGTAGTCAGTTGTGTCCCCTGTTTGTTTGGAATGAAAGAAAGGGAGAGAATGTGGGTGAGCTTGGGTAGTATGGAGATCAGTTTCGCCCAGGGGAGTTGGCAGATTTCCATTTGTTGTTGAGCTTTTAGGAAACAAAAATACGCCAGAATGAAACTCACATTTACTCACCACTAACAATTTGTCTCTGGTGTTATTCTTTCTTTATCCTCTTCTTCTTCATCTTGTTCTTTTTTCTTTCTCTTATTCTTTCGCATCTTTTTTGCTTCTCTTATTTTTTTCTCCATTCATCGTCCTCTTTCTCCATTTCTTCATTTTCTTCTTCATTTTGTTCTTCCTCTTCAATATCTTCTTCTTCATCCTCTTTGTCGTATTTTCTCCCTCATCCTTTCTTCCTCTTCATCGCTCTTCTTCTTCCTCAGCTACTTCCTCGTTATCCTCTTTATCCTTTTAATCCACTTCTTTCCTTTTTGCATTCGTCTATATTTTCTCCTTTTTCTCCCTCCACCACAACTTTTTTTTTTTCATTTTCTCCTCCTTTTTGGCAGCTTCTTCTGCTTTCTCCTTTATCCATCGTCTAATCTCTCACTTCCTTATCTTCTCATTTCCGGTAGCTTTCCAACAAAGCTGCTAATGACCAACAAAGGAGCTAATGACCAACAAAGCAACTAATGACCAACAAAGCAACTAATGACCAACAAAGCTGCTAATGACCAACAAAGCAACTAATGACCAACAAAGGAGCTAATAACCAACAAAGCAGCTAATGACCAACAAAGCAGCTAATGACCAACAAAGCAGCTAATGACCAACAAAGCTGCTAATGACCAACAATGCAGCTAATGACCAACAAAGCAGCTAATAACCAACAAAGCAGCTAATGACCAACAAAGCAGCTAATGACCAACAAAGCAGCTAATGACCAACAAAGCAGCTAATGACCAACAAAGCAGCTAATGACCAACAAAGCAGCTAATGACCAACAAAGCAGCTAATAACCAACAAAGGAACTAATGACAAAGCAGCTAATGACCAACAAAGCAGCTAATGACCAACAAAGCAGCTAATGACCAACAAAGCAGCTAATGACCAACAAAGCAGCTAATGACCAACAAATCAGCTAATGACCAACAAAGCAGCTAATAACCAACAAAGCAGCTAATGACCAACAAAGCAGCTAATGACCAACAAAGGAGCTAATAACCAACAAATCAGCTAATGACCAACAAAGCAGCTAATGACCAACAAAGCAGCAAATGACCGCTACATTATCAGGCTTATTATGCTACGTTTACAATATATTTTCACAGTGTTCGACCCGTGATCTCATGTCATCCCAAGTATGGCATAAACTACTCGTCTCTATCTTTGCTACTTCATTTCAATTTGTTTTTGCTGTGTCCCTCTTCTGGCAAGTCCTGAGCTGCACCATGTGATATGAGCCAAGTTGGGACATAGTGTATTATGGCAGCTTTACAATACACGTTGTCCAACACGGTCCCTGCATACCAGCTTTACAATACACGTTGTCCAACACGGTCCCTGCATACCAGCTTTACAATACACGTTGTCCAACACGGTCCCAGCATACCAGCTTTACAATACACGTTGTCCAACACGGTCCCTGCATACCAGCTTTACAATAAACGTTGTCCAACATGGTCCCAGCATACCAGCTTTACAATACACGTTGTCCAACACGGTCCCTGCATACCAGCTTTACAATACACATTGTCCAACACGGTCCCTGCATACCAGCTTTACAATACACGTTGTCCAACACGGTCCCTGCATACCAGCTTTACAATACACGTTGTCCAACACGGTCCCTGCATACCAGCTTTACAAAGCACATTGTCCAACACGGTCCCTGCATACCAGCTTTATAGCAGCAACGCAGTTATTTTCATATTCCTTCATCCACTGTGTGATAACCATGTAAATTATTTCTAGATGCTGGAGCAAGTCAGCATATCAAGCGGTCATTGGCAGGTTCGTAAAACTTGTAGCGTCTTTCAAGGCAGCAACAAAGTTATTCCACTTCCTGCGATCAATTAATTGCCATCCATCACAAAGTGCACTGTGTGTGGCCCACACTATTCATCTGTTTCCACTGTTCTCTATCAAATTGTCCTTGGTCTGCTTGCCCTTCACCTTCCCTCAATATTCTAATTCTAGCACATGTGATTGTTACTGGATCTCTTCTTAGAACGGGACCATCAACTTCCAGTTACCACCACGTGCATGTCCTCTTGATTTTACCATTTGAGCAGTCCTTGGTTGCTGATTTAGTTTATCTAAAATATTCTGACAATTATTCTCAGGAGGTTGGTCGTATGGAATTATGGGTATGTAAGAAGTGTTCTTGCCCGTTGTCCTCCTGCATTTAGATTCGCATAGAACATTGGCAGTGCGTGCACAGCTCTCATATTTGTATTTCTTCTTTTTTCTTCATGTGTAAGTTTACTTTTCCTGATAAGCACACGGCCATATTTATGCCTTGTTAAACTTATCAGACTTCCGGCCAATGTGGCGGATAGCCGGCAGGAACCGTTAAAGGTTGTGTCTGAAAAGTGTCCCTTGTTGCAGTTTCCTCATATTCTAAGTCCGGCTTGCTTCCAGAGCTACTGAGTTTAGTGCTCTGTGAATACTGTGAGCTGTGTTTGTCAACAAGATCGTGTTTCGATATTCTAATTGCTTACAATGAATGATGATATATTATGACAGGGAACAGATGGCTGTGTTCACTTTCAGTGCGATTTCGTCTTATGTCTTTTGGCGTGTTCTTGGTCTGTTATGACGGGGACTGCAGCTGCCTTTGTTTCGTTTTGATCTTTCAGTGAGATGAGATATTAATTCGGATGATTCCACCGGCACGGGCGGTTGAGCAATTATGGATTTTAAAACATTTGCCGTGTTACCGGGACCTTCCATAACCATAACCATAACCATAAACTTGTCAACTGACTAGGGGGGACACATTGAATGTGCTCTCCTCACCCCTACCCAGTGATGTAGAGGTTGAACAAACAGCTTACCTGTCCTAACTACATAATAATTCTTGCTTAATTAAGTCACAATGAAATTTGTTTCACTTTCATGTCAAGTATGTCAACCGTAAGTGAATTTAAGTTACGCAAGTTATATAACTTTATCTTGTATCCATTTTCTGCACTCTCACTTTAATGTTTTCAATATAGGGATTATTATAAAACTATAATAATATAAATTGGACATTAATCATAATCATCTTCTGCAATTTCTGGTTATTTTGATGTTGCTTATTCTTTTGATCTTCTTCTCGATCATGACTATTTCAGCCTGAGATTCCGGGGTTCTTTTATAAAGTCGACTGTCCACTTCAGACCCACAGCTCCGCCATAAAATTTCTCTTCCAAGCAGCGGGCGTGATAGCTTGTCTCCTTAGTTCTACCTACTGGAGACAGTTTTGTGGGAAATATTTAGTTGTCATGTTTGTTTATCTAGACATACATGAGACAGACGATAAAAAGGAGGATTCGTGTTCACGTTGAGCACGTAGAAAAATCCCAGCATTTGAAAGTTTAAACAAAATTAGAGGAGGATGTATGTCACTGTATGGTCCTTTTTTGTGTAAAAGAAAATTATTAGCATCTTTAGTCTAACTACTTGGTTTTATGACTTTAACCATGGATTAGCTGTGCTTTTCATCCGGATGGTGTTTATATATTCAGATTGCTTAAGATGAATGATGATATCATATGATGTATCGTTGTCCATTACGGGTGATGAAGACCACCCATTTCATGCAGTTGTTAGGTTGGTCTGTCTGTACAAATATTACTATTAAACCGGATACGTTTCCAAAATAATCTAGAACTGAGTGGACGCTTGATAGTAACAAGTGGTAGGGTGTTCATTTTGCGAGCCTTTCTAGCCTGAGAACAATGATGATGGTCTCAAAGTAAAAAACAAAGTAAAGTACCCCCATCACGCCTAGTGGCGTATAGGAAAATATGGTGTTAGTGACCCTATAATTTACAGACCTTCAGCACATGATTTTTGGGGTAATGTGGTCGGTATTACGCCCATGATGCTTTACTTTCCCAGAAAAAAATCCGGTACCCATTTAAGGCTGGGTGAACCCGGAAGCCGTCGATTGGGATCGAACCCTACCCCTTGTCCTTTGTAGTCCAGTTCACTAACCACTGAGCTATCGCGGCTCGATGATGGTCTCAAGACAAAGGCAAATAAGAAAAGGAGAGACTTGATGTCAATTATTCTTTCTTCCTTATCAGAAGACAGTCAAAATGTTTTACTTGATCGTTAACTCCCCTTAAAACTATCTTCCTTGGCTTAAACCATCATTTCTGTCATTGTCTTTAGAGTCAAACCACAGTCTCCAACTACCTGGTTGGTCACTGCTGTTGAAAAAAAAAAATAGTTGTTTTCTCCAATGTGTGATATTGTCCTCTGTCAGCGCTGTTGTCAACGAACCATCTTCAATATTTCGTTTCTTCACTTATTTTAGTTAGAAATACAGCATATCATTTGTAATTCCAAGCCAGAAATAGGTTGTGTGTACCCTCTCACTGATTAAACACGTAATATTAAGTGACACCAGATCTACATCTTAATTTCTTACCTCAGAGACAGAGTCAGTACGCCAGATCCTCGACTGCTACTTTTGTATTTTCCAATGCTCCACTTCAAGTGCTACTACGAATTACAACTGAATTAAGTGTCTAACGACATGACTCTAGTTATAACTGAATTAAGTGTCTAACAACACGATTCTAGTTATAACTGAATTAAGTGTCTAACAATACGATTCTAGTTATAACTGAATTAAGTGTCTAACAACACGATTCTAGTTATAACTGAATTAAGTGTCTAACAACACGATTCTAGTTATAACTGAATTAAGTGTCTAACAACACGATTCTAGTTATAACTGAATTAAGTGTCTAACAACACGACTCTAGTTAAAACTGATGTAAGTCTACAACACAATTCTACCTAAAACTGAGGTAAGTCTACAGCACAATTCTACCTAAAACTGAGGTAAGTCTACAACACAATTCTACCTAAAACTGAAGTAAGTCTACAACACAATTCTACCTAAAACTGAGGTAAGTCTACAGCACAATTCTACCTAAAACTGAAGTAAGTCTACAACACAATTCTACCTAAAACTGAGGTAAGTCTACAGCACAATTCTACCTAAAACTGAAGTAAGTCTACAACACAATTCTACCTAAAACTGAGGTAAGTCTACAGCACAATTCTACCTAAAACTGAGGTAAGTCTACAGCACAATTCTACCTAAAACTGATGTAAGTCTATAACACAGTTCCACCTAAAACTGAGGTGAGTCTACAACACAATTCTACCTAAAACTGATGTAAGTCTACAACACAGTTCCACCTAAAACTGAGGTAAGTCTACAGCACAATTCTACCTAAAACTGATGTAAGTCTACAACACAGTTCCACCTAAAACTGAGGTGAGTCTACAACACAATTCCACACGAAACTGAAGTAATTCTCCAAACAACGCGACTCCACAACTTTTCTTCTCTCCAGATCTGATTCAGAAAGCCCCGTTTCTTGATTGTTCTTTTTGCTCAAACCATCTATGATTTTACACATCTCTATCACAGCTCAGTGGTTAGTGAACTGGACTACAAAGGACAAGAGGTAGGGTTCGATCCCAATCGACGGTTTCCGGATTCACCCAGCCTTAAATGGGTAACGGATTTTTTCTGGGAAAGTAAAGCGGCACGGGCGTAATACCAACCACATTACCCGAAAATCATGTACTGAAGGTCTGTAAAATTTATGGTCACTAACACCATATTCCCTATACGCCACTTGGCGTGACGGGGGCTCTTTCCTTTTTTTTTTTAACATCACCCTTTGCTCCAATGTTCTGCTTCTTTTCTAGTTCATATTTTCCTCTAATGTTCTGATCTGACGTCAAATACTTTAACTTCTTGAAAACATACTCTACCTATTTACTTCCTCTCCGAATGTACACTAAATACAACTTATCTTGTCTCTACTCCCCTCTTTGAATTTACACTTATGCAACTTATCTTGCCTCTAATTTCCTCCTTGAATTTACACTTGTGCAACTTATCTTGCCTCTAATTCCCTTTTTGAATTTACACTCATACAACTTATCTTGCCTCTAATTCCCTTTTTGAATTTACACTCATACAACTTATTTTGCCTCTAATTCCCTTTTTGAATTTACACTCATACAACTTATCTTGCCTCTAATTCCCTTTTTGAATTTACACTCATACAACTTATCTTGTCACTACTCCTCTCTTTGAATCAATACTTATCTAACTTCTTACCTTTATTTCCCTACTCCGAATTTACACTGATTCCACTTCTCTTATCTCTAGTCTCCTACCTCAAAATTACAATTATGCAACTTCTCTTGTCTTTCCCTATACTCCCCTATTCCGAATCTACACGTATCCAAATGATCGTTTCCTCTATACTACAAATTTAGCTTCATCTGAAGCTTCATCCGATTTTGATATCAAAATTATACTTTTTAAAATATTAAATACTCCAGATCTCTACAACTAAAACTGGACTCTAACTACTTTGTCTTTTTCTGCTGCCAAATTTGCTGTCTATATTTGACAATTCCAACTCCTGCTGCTTCGTCTGTCAATCCAATTCCCATGAATGTGAACTTATTTCTTCATATTTCCATCCAAATACTGGAAATCCACAATTCTCAATTATACAGCTTCATGTGAAGTGACTGTTTGCGTCTTTGCTTTTATACATTTTTAATGCGATCACGTAGTTTTTAAAATTACTATGGTGGAGAAAACTAAAGAATAAAAGTTGCGTCAGGTCATGGTGTTCCAATGACTCATGGCGTCACAGGAAGTGAAATGATTAATGTAAAGGCAGTAATTTTCTAGTAGAACAGCAAGATTAGCATAACTTTTTCTTTGTTTTCTTTCATTTTTCATTTATCTTTCAGTGTCAAGAAGACATTTAATGGTCTTCTTGTCTTTGGGCGACTTCTTCTGCTGTCGCGTTTCTGAGTGTTTTTAGTAATCTCGTTTTTCCATCAGTTTGTAGGACACGGTAGGGTTTGTTCTTTTAGTTGCGTTTGTTGACAGTTGTGTGGATCCTTCTTAGTCGTTTTCGTCTTGTTACATAGACAACCCATTTTATATGTTATTAAGAATATATATATATTCTCTGCTAGAATTTTTCTTATCTAACACAATTAGGCAAACATAATCTGATTTCATAATTTCTTTTCAAAATCTGTAGTTGAGATGAGGAATCATCATCATCATCATCAAGTACCGGCTCTACTGGCGTAGGTGATCATGTCTCTCCACAACTTTCGATCTCGGCAGCTATTTATCATTTCTGTTGTTGACCTTCTGCCAAGCCATTCTCTTAAGCTGTCTGTTATTTTTTCTCTTTGCTTCCCTCTATCTCTTCGTCCCTCTATTTTTTCCAGTTGTTACAATATATTCCAATTGTTCTCTTCTCATTACATGGCCAAAAAATGATGATTGTTTCTTCATAATATTGGAAATTAGTTCTCTTTTTGCTTTGGCCTCTTTCAGAACATTTTCATTACTCTTCTTAGCTGTCCATGGTATTCTCAACATTCTTCTGTAAAACAACATTTCTACAGACTCCAGTGATTTTCTTGTCTGTTGTCCTATTGTCCATGATTCGCGTCCATTTGTTAAGACTGGCTCTACATAACATTTAAGAACTCTTTTTCTTGTTTCTATTGTCAAAAATGGATTGCATAGTATCTTCCTCATTTTTTTTGTAAAGCTGAGATGAGGAATAGCTCGGCAAAAGCAGCTTTAAAAAAAAATGAAAAAAAAAGATACTATGTAATCCATTTTTGAAAATAGAAACAAGATAAAGAGTTCTAGAATATTATGTACACCCAGTCTTAACATATGGATGTGAATCATAGACAATAGGACAACAGACAAGAAAATCCCTGGAGGCTGTAGAAATGTAGTTTTACAGATGAATGTTGAGAATACCATTGACTGGTAAGAAGAGTAATGAAAACGTTCTGAAAGAGGCCAAAGGAAAAAAAAAAGAGCTAATATCCAAAATTAAGAAGAAACAATCATCATTTTTGGCCATGTTATGAGAAGAGAACAACTGGAATATATTGTAACAACTGGAAACATTGAAGGACGGAGAGATAGAGGGAAGCAAAGAGAGAAAATACCAGACAGCTTAAGAGAATGGCTTGGCAGAAGGTCAACAACAGAAATGATAAATAGCTGTCGAGATCGAAACTTGTGGAGAGACATGATCACCAACGCCAGCAGGCATGGTACTTGATGATGAATCTGTTTTCATGATACACTTCCTGTGATTGTAATAATAGAAATATGATCACAACTGTCTCTATACTTGCAGCACTACTAGTCAAGATGCCTGCTATTTATTTAGTTAATGCTAATTGTGATGTTGAAACCAATGACGAACATGGTTATATTAAAAATAAAAGGGAAGATAGAACCATAACGAACATGGTTATATTAGAAATGAAAGGGAAGAAAGAACCATAACGAACATGGTTATATTAGAAATGAAAGGGAAGAAAGAACCATAACGAGGTATTGTGAGTGTAAATTAACATTCAACATAACGAATCGAAGTGTATTTCTAAATACCTTAATATTCGGGATAAGTTTAACTGTTGCTATAGAGAAAAAAGGTCACTGTGTACACTGGGTTGAAACTCCAACCGCCAGGAAAGCAAAAAAAGAATAATGGTAGTAATAACATTACACGGAATGTTCACAGTAAGTCTCACTCGATCAATATCTGAAGGATCAATGCATGCATTTAATAATACCTTGTTGGTTCATGGGTGACGAGCGATCAGCAGAATAGATCTCACTGTAATCGAGACAGCACAATAGACAGCTCCTCTTTTACCCTTCAGCTCCCTGTGGAGCATAGGTCTTCAACAGACACTTTCAGCTCCCTGTGGAGCATAGGTCTTCAACAAACACTTTCAGCTCCCTGTGGAGCATAGGTCTTCAACAAACACTTTCAGCTCCCTGTGGAGCATAGGTCTTCAACAAACACTTTCAGCTCCCTGTGGAGCATAGGTCTTAAACAAACACTTTCATCTCCATATGGAGCATACGTCTTTAACAAATACTTCAGCTCCCTGTCGAGCATAGGTCTTCAACAAACACTTTCAGCTCCCTGTCGAGCATAGGTCTTTAACAAACACTTTCAGCTTCCTGTGGAGCATAGATCTTCAACAAACACTTTCAGCTCCCTGTCGAGCATAGGTCTTTAACAAACACTTTCAGCTCCCTGTGGAGCATAGGTCTTAAACAAAAACTTTCAGCTTCCTGTCGAGCATAGGTCTTCAACAAACACTTTCATCTCTATATGGAGCATACGTCTTTAACAAACACTTCAGCTCCCTGTCGAGCATAGGTCTTCAACAAACACTTTCAGCTCCCTGTCGAGCATAGGTCTTCAACAAACACTTCAGCTCCCTGTCGAGCATAGGTCCTCAACAAACACTTCAGCTCCCTGCCGAGCATAGGCCTTCAACAAACACTTCAGCTCCATATGGAGCATAGTCATACTCAGACTCATATTCAAAGTATACAAATTGTTACTTGTTCTGTTCAGAGTCTACAAATTGTTACTTGTTCTGTTCAGAGTCTACAAATTGTTACTTGTTCTGTTCAGAGTCTACAACAAACCTCATGTTTTGTCCGAATTCTGTCCAATTCTTTAGCTTAGCTTCTCTGATCAACATTTTAACTCTTTTTCGAACTAAGGCATATTTTTCATATTTTTCTTGGTTCTTATTCTCCCTCCAATTTTTAAACAGTTTCTTCTTTTCCTTAATTGCTTCTCTGATTGTTTCGTTCCACCACGGGGTGCTCTTGTTCCCTTCTCTTGTTCTTAGCTTCGTTCCACAAACTGTTTTAGAGATGTTGGTTACTGTTTCCTTAAATTGTCTCCACTCTTCTTCTACTGTGCATACTTCGTTAGGGAGTTTCTTGAATTCCGTTGTTAGTTTTTCTTCTAAGGTTTTCCTTGTTTCTTGATCTTTTAATTGTTTTATTTTTATTGTCTGTTCTTTTCGCTCCTTTTGTTTGTTTTCGTATATTCTCTTTATTTTTGGCTGTCTTAGTATGATCATAACCATCTTGTGATCCGTGTCGTCTGTAATATTTGGGATTGCTCTGCTGTCGGTTACTCTTTTCTTGTTCTGTTTTCTTGTTAGTATAAAATCTATCTGGCTTCTGCATGTTGTGTCATTCCATTTGTACCAGGTGTATACTTGCGACTCTCTGTGTTTGAAGAATGTGTTGGTGATAAATAAATTGTTTTGATTACATAGTTCCAGCAGTCTGCTTCCATTTTCGTTTATTTCAGCTGTTTTATCGCCAAAGGGTCCTAAGATATCACTGTTCTCACTGTTGCGTTTCCCAAGCCTTCCATTAAAATCTCCCATCACTAACATGTCGTCGCTTTCGTCAATCTTGTTAATGATTTCACTCAATGTGTCGTAGAATTCTTCGCTGTCTTTTACATTGTTGTTGCATGGTGCATAGATTTGAATGTAATTTGTTTTTCGATCGTCTTCTAGTAGTTTAATTGTGATAATTCTTTCTGAATGGTATTTTATTTCTAGAATGTTCTTTACCTGTTCTGGGTCGATGATAAAACCTACTCCACGTGTTTCTCTTTCTGTGTTGTCGACTCCTGAGAATATTTTCGTGTAGTTCATGTGTGTTTTCTTTATCTGTTGTCATTTTACTCTGGTGTCCGCTAATCCTAGTATTTTAATTTTCATTTTTGTCATTTCTTCTATCAGTTCGACTTCTTTATGTTTTTATCCCGCATATATTTATCGTTGCTACTTTAATCTCCATCTTATATGTGATTCTCTGAGCATAAACCATTTATCCCTTACCGACCTGCTAAGTCAGTCGTAAGTTAAGGGTTTAACTTAAGAAAAACACACGTTGGGGGTTTGGCCCGACTGATGTTTCCCCCCACGTGTTTGATCGCTAAGGTGTCACATGCGATCTTTTACGATGTAAATATAAAACTTTAGCTGGTTACATTTAATAAAGTACTTATCAGTTCTTCTCCTCCTCCTTGGTAGAAAACCTTACACAACTTTTCGAAAATTATAATCCGTTGGAAACACAATATATTAAATCATTTTAATCACACAATCTACACTTCGAATATAAAACACACGCCATCTTGGTCGCCATCTTGAAAAAATAAAAAATAAAAAAACGACACAGTGGAGACAAGGCAGTGAAATTATTCACTTTTGGTGTAGACAATTTTCGTCTATTCGTCATCATCAAGTGCCGGGCCTGCTGGCGTAGGTGATTATGTCTCTCTACAACTTTCGATCTCAACAGTTATTTATCATTTTTGTTGTTGACCTTCTGCCGAGCCATTCTCTTAAGCTGTCTGGAATTTTTTATTCTCTTTGTTTCCTCCCTCTAACTCTTCGTCCCTCAATTTGTCAAGTTGTTACAATATATTCTAGTTGTTCTCTTCTCATTACATGACCAAAAAATAATGATTGTTTCTTTGTAATATTGGAGATTAGCTCTCGTTTTGCTTTGGTCTCTTTCAGAACGTTTTCATTACTCTTCTTAACTGTCCATGGTATTCTCAACATTCTTCTGTAAAACAAACATTTCTACAGCCTCCAGTGATTTTCTTGTCTGTTGTTCTATTGTCCATGATTCGCATCCATATATTAAGACTGGCTCTACATTTCGTCTATTGGAAAAGCAATATCAATATACTTCTTCTTTGTCTTTTTTTAAATTCCTCATTTACCTTTCGAAAGAGGAGCCATTTCACTGTCTGTTGTTCTTTAATTTACTGTTTCGTTCCTGAGTGTTTCTAGTATTCGAGGAAAGCCTGACCATCATGTAGTTGGTTTAATATATTTTTTCTTGTTTATACCCTGCATTGATTCTCATTACACCAGATATAAATAATGATAATAAATCCTGTTTATGATTACTACCCAGACGTGCAATAGCCGTGTCAACAATATGACCATATTGATACAGTCAGGGGCTGGTTAATGTTAGTTCTGTTTTCTTCTTTTCTGAAGGAGTTTATGAAACTCATTTCCCTCCTACCTCAGGCAAATATTCATCTTCAGCGAACGTAAATCGTTTCTATTTTTACTGTTTGGGATCGATATTCAACTATTCATCGTAGCCAAGTGGTTTCGCCGTTTAGTTTGCTTGCTGGCGATGAAAATGTTAGCTGCTACAGTGACAGATCTTGAGCATGAAAATACAACTATATAGCTAACAGTGACTTTAGTTTCTAGTACAGGAATTCTTGAACAGCTGTTTCGCACAGATCGATTTCTTTTTACCTTGTATGTATATAAACTTAACAAATTTAACGCGAATTGTATTTTTGTTTTTTGTTTCCTCACATGCGAAGTAGCCTTAAACCGCTGGTTCTTATATGCATTTTATTCCTATCTACCTATTTATTTATTTACATCCATCCACCTACCCACCCACCTATCCATCCACCCAGTTTTTATTTCTGCTCCATGTGCCGTCTTCGGCTGGAAAGGACAATAGGTAGACAGACAGACAGGCAGGCAGAGAGGCAGACAGACATGCAGGCAGACAGACAGGCAGATAGACAGACATGCAGGCAGACAGACAGGCAGATAGACAAACAGACAGACAGATAGACAGATAGATTAGATAGATAGATAGATAGATAGATAGATAGATAGATAGATAGATAGATAGATAGATAGATAGATAGATAGATAGATAGATAGATAGATAGATAGATAGATAGATAGATAGATAGATAGATAGATAGATAGATAGATAGATAGATAGATAGATAGATAGATAGATAGATAGATAGATAGATAGATAGATAGATAGATAGATAGATAGATAGATAGATAGATAGGAAATTGGCTTCTATTTCAGGTTTAAGATAAGGGTCCCTAGTGTGGGGAGGCTGTATAGACGAAAATAAAGAGGAAATATTAACTGTAATAATAAAGAAGGATTCGTGAAAAAAAAGAGTGAAATAAGAGAATCTTTTCAGATGGAGTGATTTAAGAAGCGGGAGGTGGGGGGCGAGTCCGTTCTGCAGGAGAAACCGGCTAGGTTTATCGGAGGGGCAGGGCGACCTCAGTGTGCTTATGGTCAGGAGAGTTCGAGAGGGTAGAGACTGGCGTACGAGAGTTTTGGATGATGTTATAGAGGTGTTTTCGAAGCCGATCCACTAATCTTTGATCTGTTTCACCTCTATACGCTTTGTTGCAACGTTTATGAATGATGACGTATATCAGGTTGTGCGTCACACTCTAAAACCCTCTTGTATGTCAAAGATGCCATTTGGGAGGATAACTTGGCTCGTTTGTAGCACGAAGGGGCACGTATTGTATTTAGTTGTACCACATGAGGTACCCTTATGGTTATGATTGAGTCCGCAGAGACGACGACATCTAACCAAATTATATTATTTACTATAAATTGCAAATAAAGAAACGCCATGCTAACATCACCGCGTTGCCATAGTGACCGCTATAAATAGCCGCTGTTTTGGGATTCAGTGATATCGTTTTACAATATAGGTATACATAAAAGCAACGCAATTTATTAGTTCTTGTGTGCTCAATGAATGTATTCAATGAACAAAAACAGGAATATCTATATATTCATTAGCGCGGTCTAAATTATAGGCCCAGGCATGATAATAACCCCCAGAATAGATGCATCGAACGTACTATGAACATACAAACAAAAACATCGTTATTTGAATACGTTTAACCCACCATAGTTCAAATATATGAGTATAAATAAATGTTTGAAGGGAAATCTATTCTCTAGAGCGCATGTATAATAAAAATAGAAAGGGGTCAAAAGGTCACAAGAAGATAATATAATAAAATATATATATAATATATATAATAAGAAGCTACAATAGCTATTTTTTTAGATAGCTGCGTGGCAGTGTGCAAAGCGTTCGGCTTTTCGTGGCAAGGCGCGGTGCCAGGGAGTACGGGTTCGATCCCACTTCGGACCATATATTGTTCTTCGTTTTTTTCTATTGTTGTTTGTTTGTCAATTTTTCCGAGTGCTAACACATACTTCTTGGTTCTATTATTCCCCACAAGAAGATAACCAAGCTAGAGATGACAAAATGTACCCTCAAGTCTTCAATGAAAGTTTGAATGCATAAGAAATAAACGAGACAATGAGTTCTCTTGGACCTGTTATTTAATAAGTAATATTAGCATGCAGTGCAATATATAGCACGCTCGTCGACACGAAATGATTATCAAAGGGTTGACTACAAGCAACAATTATCATCACGTTATGTCACGTGATTTGTTTGGGCTGATCGATAGCATGGATTATGGGGTGTTCTTAACATAGTGTTTATCTTCCTCTTCCTCTTCTTCTGCTTCTTATGATAACCCTGGGCGTTATTGATGCACTATTGGCTGACGTCGCCAGGCTTCTCCATGTATCTCTATGTTCAGGCATACTTTGCGACTCTACGAAGTCTAGGTTTGTTCATTCTTGTATATTATCTTCCCATCCCCTTCTCTGTTTTCCTCTCCCTCTCCCTTCTTTCATAGTTTCTAGCAGAACAATCGTTGCCAGGACAGGATACCGAGATGTAAAGTAAAGTACCCCCGTCACGCCAAGTGGCGTATGGGAAAATATGGTGTTAGTGACCCTATATTTTACAGATCTTCAGCACATGATTTCTTGGGGTAATGTGGTCGGTATTACGCCCGTGCTGCTTTACTTTACCAGAAAAAAAATCCGGTCCCCATTTAAGGCTGGGTGAACCCGGAAGCCGTCGGTTGGGATCGAACCCTACCCCTTGTCTTTTGTAGTCCAGTTCACTAACCACTGAGCTATCGCGGCTCCCATTACCGAGATGTGACCATACGATTTACTTTTACATTCCTTCGCAACAGTCAAAAAATAAAAATTTACTCCATTGCTTGTATCCTTTTGAGACTATTTTTTTCATTCGTGATGCGATCTAAACAAGAGATGTCCGAAGTCTATCAATAATATTTCGTCTCCATTACTTGTATCATGTTTCGCAAGCCTATAGAGAAATTGATATAACATGGGCAGTGTTTCTTTCAGAAAATATATTGCCAGTGGAGGTGGGGAAATCATTTAAAGGAAAGACAATTTCAAGTCTGAAAAAATAATATATGTCATCATTTAAAGGAAAGACAATTTCAAGTCTGAAATAATATGTCATCATTTAAAGGAAAGACAATTTCAAGTCTGAAAAAATAATATATGTCATCATTTAAAGGAAAGACAATTTCAAGTCTGAAAAAATAATATGTGTCATCATTTAAAGGAAAGACAATTTCAAGTCTGAAAAAATAATATATGTCATCATTTAAAGGAAAGACAATTTCAAGTCTGAAATAATATGTCATCATTTAAAGGAAAGACAATTTCAAGTCTGAAAAAATAATATATGTCATCATTTAAAGGAAAGACAATTTCAAGTCTGAAAAAATAATATATGTCATCATTTAAAGGAAAGACAATTTCAAGTCTGAAAAAATAATATGTGTCATCATTTAAAGGCAAGACAATTTCAAGTCTGAAATAATATATGTCATCATTTAAAGGAAAGATAATTTCAAGTCTGAAATAATATATGTCATCATTTAAAGGAAAGACAATTTCAAGTCTGAAATAATATATGTCATCATTTAAAGGAAAGATAATTTCAAGTCTGAAATAATATATGTCATCATTTAAAAGAAAGACAATTTCAAGTCTGAAATAATATATGTCATCATTTAAAGGAAAGACAATTTCAAGTCTGAAATAATATATGTCATCATTTAAAAGAAAGACAATTTCTAGTCTGAAATAATATATCTCATCATTTAAAGGAAAGACAATTTCAAGTCTGAAATAATATATGTCATCATTTAAAGGAAAGACAATTTCAAGTCTGAAATAATATATCTCATCATTTAAAGGAAAGACAATTTCAAGTCTGAAATAATATGTCATCATTTAAAGGAAAGACAATTTCAAGTCTGAAATAATATGTCATCATTTAAAGGAAAGACAATTTCAAGTCTGAAATAATATATGTCATCATTTAAAGGAAAGACAATTTCAAGTCTGAAATAATATATCTAAGAAGACGTACCAAAGAACAAATACACTAAATTAGCATCTTTGCAGAAGCCATTAATTAAGACTGGCGTATTTTAAGTTTTCTGCTATGTTGCTCAATATATCTCATGAATTATTCTGTCCCTCTTTTCACCCACTCTAGAAGTGTATAACAGTCAAAAGGAGAATGGTTAATAAAGACACCCTTACACAGTACCCCAGGCTACTTCGATCGATTGGCTACTGCGACTGATGTGCATGTATCTTGTATAAATGTTACTGTGTTATTGCGAATTTTGTTTTCTATAACCGTCTCCTTCTATGGAGAGCGGGTGATCGTGCGGTTGAACAACAGTTGCCAACATAACATTAGCCCGCAAGTTCGAATCACCAGGGGATACAAACATTATTGTGAAAAAAGTCGATTTTTTCCCCTAACGAATAAAAAAAAATATATATTACATGAGAACACCCTAGAAATAGACACAAGCTGTTGTTTCTGTTTATGATTCTGTTTGAAATTGAGAGATGCACAAAATATATGTACATTTCTTTCTGTTGTCATGAACACCGTGTCGGTCATGTGTTGAGACGAGACATGAAAAGAATTTCAAAACAGGCTCTCATGAGGAAAAAACACATCAGGATATAAAAAAATAGGAATACCTAGAGAGATCTAGAGAGAAGACCTTCCTGTGTGTTGCCGGGGCCTCATTATGAGGGAAGTAATGAATAGTGACACTGTGACCTTCCAGGCACGTCGTAAGAGGCGACTACGGAGATTGATCGATGGCTTGACAAGCTGTCAATGTAAAACGTATTGTTATGGAAACAGCGTCATATATTTTAGAGCAGTGATCTCTGCAATATGTGCCATTTTGGCACGCAAGGTTTCTGTTTTGAGATTGTGGTTCTGCCCTATGTGCCGTCTTCGGCTCGAAAGGACGATAGATAGATAGAGAAACAATAAAAGAGCAGTGATAAGAGAAGCAAAGTTGACAGGCATACGCTCACTGGATAGTATCAAACACCTCGCCAAGAATAGAGATGGAATGAAAAAAAAAAAAAAAAAAAAAAAAATCCAGCCCTTTCGATATCCAACGGATGAGCACACTCTAGTATGTTTCTGAAAGTTAAAATATTTATGCACATTATGGTTTTATTTTTACAGCCTGGTGTGTGCTGCTTTCTTAGATTCAGATCTTCTCCCACGGAGAGTCTTTGTTTGTTGTTCCCGTCGAGTTCTATACTATCCTCTAAAAATGTGTACTTCTTCACAAAGATATGCACACAAATAAAACAATCATGCAAAGTAGCAGCTTTACTGAAACGATGACAGTATACTCTCTCTCTGCGATCAGGACCCAATCAGAGTAGGATTCCAGCTCCACACATGAACTCATCTGTCAGGTTAGGTGTGTTACAAACAGAACATCACAATTAGAGTCTGCCAGATCCACTCTGATTGAATACCCGTTAAAAACGTTGCACTGTGTTCTGCGCCAGTGGCCCAGTGCATCCGATTTCAGCCAGCATTTTATTCAGGTTTGCTTTCCCTAGCCTTTGATTGTCCCCAATCTTCCTGCAAGGCAGCAGGTGATCTTTTCTGTAGGGGGATTCTGCCCTTAGATGGTCGGCCCTCCCAGGTTTACGAGCACCATCTGCCGGAGTCACTAGAGGTGACTAACACAGACATGCACACACAAAGATATGAGATGTGACAAACACATACATGCACATAGCGATACGAGGCATGACTAACACTGATATACATCAAGATATATGACACGTGACTAACATAAACCTGCACATAAAGATTTGAGATATGACTGACATAGACATGCACCCACAAAGAAATTACACATGTCTAACATGGACATGCACACAAAGATATGAGATATGACCAACATAGATAGGCACACACAATGATATGAGATGTGACTAGCATAGCCGTGCAAATACAAGGATATGAGATGTGACATACACAGACATGCACACACAAAGATATGAGATATGACTAACATAAACATAAACACAGAGATATGAGATATCACTAGCCCAAACACAAAGATATGACACATGACTAACACAGATACACACTAAGATATGAGATATGACTAAACACATACACACTTAAAGATATGAGACATGATTAACACGGACACTCCAAAATATGAGATATGACTAACATGACACACACAAAGATATGAGCCATGACCAGCACACACACACACAAGCCAAGATATGAGCCTTGGCTAGCAATGAAACACACCAAGAAATGAACCATGTCCAGCACAGAAAGAAAATATCCAGTACACATTAAGGTATCCATATGCTTGGGTTTGTTGTAGTCGGCAGACTCTTCTTAACGTGGGAATCATCGACATACGAGACGCCGGCCCCCATGAACTGTTAACAGATATCGTCCAAACAGTTGTACGGAGATTTGAGAGTGCAGTCTGGCCCGTAGAACGTTCTCTTGCTTGAACAGATCCCGGTTGACTTTGGTTGAACAGATCCCGGTTGACAGGTGTCGTTGAAACAGTGGTCAGGACATTTGAGAGTGCAGTCTGGCCCGTAGTACGCTTCCTTGCACGTACAGTCTGCTCTTTCTGTGTCGCATATGATGTCACAGCCATCAGAACACGTCTGTTCGCACTGTAGCCCAAAATTACCATCAGGACAAGTGTCATCACAGGTATAGCCAGGATGTTTGCAATGTTGGCATTTTCCGGATTTTCCTCACATAAAGAACTGACACTAAGACAAGACCCGGAGCAGTCGTGTCCATAAATCCCATGTGAAGAGTTGAAGTGACACGTACCGATGATGACGGTGCAGCCTTTGCTACTCCCACCACACACTGTACAAAACGACCAAGAATGCCCGTCCAGACAATAGGTGTCTGTAAATGTTTGCACCTCACACACGTCAGTGCACTCTTGTCCTGCGAAAAGGTCGGTGAGAACTCAAACTTACTGTGTGCCATTGTCGCATGTATGGTGACTACAATAGTGTTCACAGAAATATTTGGGTATGATATATCATTATACTGGAACACTACACCGCCACTGTCAGAGAAAGCCATTGGAGTGTCATTCTTTACCCGAATCATAGTGCTAGCTCGATGATAAATTCGAATGGTGTGAGTCTTCTGGGACGTGTCAAAGTTCAGATACCAGTAAACAGAATTGGTTCCACTTCTCAATTGTGTGTGTGTGCAGTCATTGTCATAGAGATTGGTCTTTGTTTTGCCATTAACTGCGGCCTCTGGTCCACACCCGTCCATTGTATTAACAAGCATTAAATGTGTCGGTCTGGTTTGCGTTCTGTTTGAGAGCCACATTCCGACCCCCGCCAATGTAGATGGAGCAGATATTTGCAACTATCGCCCCTTCAATCCGTAACATGTTGATTAGACCATGAAACTGTCCGGATCTGTAGGTCCAGATCCCTAGGCGTATTTGCAAACTAGATCAAAGTACTGACACTGGGGTCCGAAACGCTCTCGCCGACAACTGTCACCGTTTGTGCATGTCCCTGTAGCCCTGTCACAAACTGAGCGATTTTAGTAGTGACACTGCAACGCACAATTTGCCCCAAACCAACCGTCTACACAAGTTAGGCAGTTAGGTCATTAGCTTCCAATGTCGCAAACAAAGCCAGCAGAATAAAGACTTGATCTACATCGGTGGTTAACGAAATGTGCACAAACAATTATTTCAAACCCGTGGTTACAATTCTAACAATCCGCCAACTCGCTGTGACAACAGACAGCGCGATGTTCAAGATCAGCATTGTATACACCACGGCTAGAACTCGGACGAACTTCCATCTTGGTGACAGTATACAGCTATAATCGTTTTAGCTTCATGTGAATGCTTCTTGTCGTCATTGTTGAATTTGTCGCTGCAAGTCGAGGGCTGTGGATGGTCTAGACTCACGTGCACTCAGTCGCACGGTCCAGAACCCATTTCCACGTAATAAACTGGCCAAACCCAGTCAATCAGCTCTTCGGCACGTGGATACACCGCCAGGTTTTTATTTTCTTCATTCAGGATAACCCAACAATGAATTTACACTTCCTTGGAAAAGACAGTTCTAATAATTAGTTTTTTTTTTTCAAAAAGACAACATGTTGCACCGGAATCGCAGAAGAAGGATTTATATATATATATATATATATATATATATATATATATATAGTTTTTTTTTTTTTTTTTTTTTTTTTTTTTTTTTTTTTATCAATCAACGCAGATCTGGAGTTGTCAGTCGCTGGACACTGCGGGACTTGGTGAGGAGTGGATCTGAGCACCCATGGACACGTTCGGAGGCACAAATGATGACCCGCAAGTAACTCAGTAAACGTTTTGGTCTTAGACCTTTGACATCGTCACGACGTCCACAAGGAAGTGTTATTACATTCCTTACACTTACTAATACTCCGGGTATTACCGGAACATAATTCGCCCTTTTCCGCAGCTTTATATTAACCCACACCAGTGGTGTTGTTTATGCTTGCCAAAGCTGTGTTAAATCATAGGCAGCTATGGTTAAACACCATATGAAATATTCAGTTGTCAATGTCTGGTCTGCTTTGAATATCTGTGTATTTAGGCTGTCGTGACCAGGAGCGTTTCTATTCTTTCATTCGTGGGTGGTTTAATCAGTTCCTTTTTCTGTGGAGTCCCTGTAATGATATTAAAATCCCGACATCATCAATATTCGACAGCTTCAACTGTGATATTTTTTGTAGTTTAGAATTTCCTGAAATATTTCATTAATTTTCCTTCTTGTCTATTTCCGTGATAACGAATGATTTTTGTTTTTGTTTCTTAAGTTTGGGATGTTTCACTTTGCCCCTGATGACTACTTTTGTTATTTTAAAAATAGAGCTTTGTTCATTTCACAGTGTTTGCTCTTGTGTCTGTCTTGTTATTTTATATATGCATTTCGATTTATTAATCCTAATTAAACTCGTTATTATTTTTTTTTCCTTTAAGTTCTGTTAACACGTTATATTGTATTTCTTTATTAATTTGTGTGTTTTCCTTTATTGAAATTTCAAATGTTTCTTATATTAGTCTTTGTTTCTCTCTCTCTCTCTCTCTCTCTCTCTCTCTCTCTCTCTTCTCTCCATCTTTATCTCTCTCTGTGTTTGTTTCGTTTGTTTTTGTATCTGGCCTTGTCTCCTTCTGTGTTTGTCTCTTTGTCTTGGTTTCTCTGTCTCTCTCTATCTTTGTTTGACCCTTGCTACCTGTCCTTGTCTCTGTCTGTTTTGTTAACCTATCTGTCTTTTTCTCTACTTCATTGTCTATTTTGTTTGTTCTTGTTCTCGTTGTCCTTATCTCTTCATATCTGTCTTTGTCTCTGCTTGACTTTGTTTTTCTTTCAGTCGCTCTCATTCTTTCTCTCGATGTTTGACTTGTGTTTTTTATCTCATTCTCTCTCTCTCTTCTATCTCTTTATCTATCTATCTATCTATCTATCTATCTATCTATCTATCTATCTATCTATCTATCTATCTATCTATCTATCTATCTATCTATCTATCTATCTATCTATCTATCTATCTATCTATCTATCTATCTATCTATCTATCTATCTATCTATCTATCTATCTATCTATCTATCTATCTATCTATCTATCTATCTATCTATCTATCTATCTATCTATCTATCTATCTATCTATCTATCGATCTATCTATCGATCTATCTATCTATCTATCTATCTATCTATCTATCTATCTATCTATCTATCTATCTATCTATCTATCTATCTATCTATCTATCATCCATCCATCCATCCCATCCATCCCATCCATCCATCCATCCATCCCATCCATCCATCCATCCATCCATCCATCCCATCCATCCATCCATCCATCCATCCATCCATCTATCTATCTATCTATCTATCTATCTATCTATCTATCTATCTATCTATCTATCTATCTATCTATCTATCTATCTATCTATCTATATCTATCTATCTATCTATCTTTCTCAGTTTTATTGTAATGTTCTACACACATCTCCTCCAGACTTTCAGTTTATTGTAATGTTCTACATACATCTCCCCCAGACATTCAGCTTATTGTAATGTTCTACATACATCTCCCCCAGACTTTCAGCTTATTGTAATGTTCTACATACATCTCCCCCAGACTTTCAGCTTTATTGTAATGTTCTACATACATCTCCCCCAAACTTTCAGCTTATTGTAATGTTCTACATACATCTCCCCCAGACTTTCAGCTTTATTGTAATGTTCTTCATACATCTCCCCCAGACTTTCAGCTTTATTGTAATGTTCTACATACATCTCCCCAGACTTTCAGCTTATTGTAATGTTCTACATCATTGTCCCCAAGACTCTTAGCTTTATTGTAAAGGCTATTTACATTTGATGTAAGACAGCTCTAATAAATAGGATTTTTATCTTGTCAGCATTTCTGTGTTTTATTTTTCCTACATTGACATCTCTGATTTGATGACTGCTTCTGGCTTCATATTTTTATTGTTTATTTACCACTTGACGACCATCACTTCTTAAGCCAACTTTTTTTAAAAATATAACTTGCACATTTTGTTTTCATCTATCATTAAATGATCTACGTGATTTCTGTCGTGTGTATTTAGCTACTGCCGTATTAGTGTATTTGCAGAGTTTATTTTTGTTGAAGAAAATTAAATACTGGAAAAACTCGATTTGGAATGGAAAAAGGATGGTAGAGACAAACAAAGAACAAAGTAGAATGTCATGTCAGTTTTAAGAAATTAAAGGAGAACTGTGTCAGGGTGTACCACCAAGACAAGATTTAAATGGCTCCCAGTGATAGCCACCCATTGACTCGGATACAGCACAATATGATCATAGAGAAATGTACTGATCATAATTATATTTTTATCATTACTAATTTTTTAGAAACTAACCGCTTCATCCACAGTCCAGTTTACACTGTACATCCTCAATTTTCTAAAATACTCTCATTTTATCGCGTATCCTTAGTCCCTGCAGTGGCATCTGTTGCTATAGAAAACCTAACAAAGCTGTACATCTTGGATGGGCAAACGTTTCCAGCAGAACTAGGGAAATCAAGAAAACAAACCCTCTTAAACAGCATCCTGTGCCTAAAAGATCAATAACCAGAATCGATTAGTACCGCTGTGACAACATGTATGACCTTGGTGAACTAGTAATGCCAAGGCTATAACTTCCCAATTAAGTCCTTCTTTATGTACGTTCTCTGAGTCCACTTCGACGTTAGGGTCTTTTATTGATATAATTAGGTCTGTGGGGGCACCCGTTTTTCTGTGATTTTTATTGATATAATTAGGTCTGTGGGGGCACCCGTTTTTCTGTGATTTTTATTGATATAATTAGGTCTGTGGGGGCACCCGTTTTTCTGTGATTTTTATTGATATAATTAGGTCTGTGGGGGCACCCGTTTTTCTGTGATTTTTATTGATATAATTAGGTCTGTGGGGGCACCCGTTTTTCTGTGATTTTTATTGATATAATTAGGTCTGTGGGGGCACCCGTTTTTCTGTGATTTTTATTGATATAATTAGGTCTGTGGGGGCACCCGTTTTTCTGTGATTTTTATTGATATAATTAGGTCTGTGGGGGCACCCGTTTTTCTGTGATTTTTATTGATATAATTAGGTCTGTGGGGGCACCCGTTTTTCTGTGATTTTTATTGATATAATTAGGTCTGTGGGGGCACCCGTTTTTCTGTGATTTTTATTGATATAATTAGGTCTGTGGGGGCACCCGTTTTTCTGTGATTTTTATTGATATAATTAGGTCTGTGGGGGCACCCGTTTTTCTGTGATTTTTATTGATATAATTAGGTCTGTGGGGGCACCCGTTTTTCTGTGATTTTTATTGATATAATTAGGTCTGTGGGGGCACCCGTTTTTCTGTGATTTTTATTGATATAATTAGGTCTGTGGGGGCACCCGTTTTTCTGTGATTTTTATTGATATAATTAGGTCTGTGGGGGCACCCGTTTTTCTGTGATTTTTATTGATATAATTAGGTCTGTGGGGCACCCGTTTTTCTGTGATTTTTATTGATATAATTAGGTCTGTGGGGGCACCCGTTTTTCTGTGATTTTTATTGATATAATTAGGTCTGTGGGGGCACCCGTTTTTCTGTGATTTTTATTGATATAATTAGGTCTGTGGGGGCACCCGTTTTTCTGTGATTTTTATTGATATAATTAGGTCTGTGGGGGCACCCGTTTTTCTGTGATTTTTATTGATATAATTAGGTCTGTGGGGGCACCCGTTTTTCTGTGATTTTTATTGATATAATTAGGTCTGTGGGGGCACCCGTTTTTCTGTGATTTTTATTGATATAATTAGGTCTGTGGGGGCACCCGTTTTTCTGTGATTTTTATTGATATAATTAGGTCTGTGGGGGCACCCGTTTTTCTGTGATTTTTATTGATATAATTAGGTCTGTGGGGGCACCCGCTTTTCTGTGATTTTTATTGATATAATTAGGTCTGTGGGGCACCCGTTTTTCTGTGATTTTTTTTGATATAATTAGGTCTGTGGGGGCACCCGCTTTTCTGTGATTTTTATTGATATAATTAGGTCTGTGGGGGCACCCGTTTTTCTGTGATTTTTATTGATATAATTAGGTCTGTGGGGCACCCGTTTTTCTGTGATTTTTATTGATATAATTAGGTCTGTGGGGCACCCGTTTTTCTGTGATTTTTATTGATATAATTATGTCTATGGAGGCACCCGTTTTTCTGTGATTTTTATTGCTATAATTATGTCTATGGAGGCACCCGTTTTTCTGTGATTTTTATTGCTATAATTATGTCTATGGAGGCACCCGTTTTTCTGTGACTTTTATTGCTATAATTATGTCTATGGAGGCACCCGTTTTTCTGTGACTTTTATTGCTATAATTATGTCTATGGAGGCACCCGTTTTTCTGTTCGTTCGTTCGTTCGCTTTCGTCAGCTTTGACCTCTGACGAAGTCCCACCCACTCAATTTTGTGCGACTGAATTTTGCGTGTAAAGTCTGTTTTATCCCATTATAGGATGCCCCTCGCCGTGCAAGCAGATTTACTCCGACTTCAGAGGTACTAATTTTTAGGGAATTAGTAAAACCCAGGTGTCCTCGCCAGGGTACGAACCCCGGCTGTTGCCGTGGTAAGCCAACCGCCTATCGATTGCGCTAACCGGACACCCAACCCGTTTTTCTGTGATTTTTATTGCTATAATTATGTCTATGGAGGCACCCGTTTTTCTGTGATTTTTATTGCTATAATTATGTCTATGGAGGCACCCGTTTTTCTGTGATTTTTATTGCTATAATTATGTCTATGGAGGCACCCGTTTTTCTGTGATTTTATAGCTATAATTATGTCTTTGGAGGCACCTGTTTTTCTGTGATTTTATTGCTATAATTAGGTCTGTGGTATCGTTAATTCACGTGAATGATCTTTTTATTTATATGTAGCACGACTATTGAAACAAAATTGAAATGATGAATTTCGAGATGATCGAAGCACCTATGGGTGTACGATGTGCGGTGACAATGATCTTAAAGTAATATAATATACCTAGTATGTGATTTTTATTGAATATCTTTTGTCATAATTTGTTTCCATTCTTGTAAAATGTTTAGCCAGAAATAGTGGGTTTGTTTACATTCTAATAATATTGTTTGTTACAAATAGTTATAAATTTACAGTTCAAAATATGTATTTATAATATTTAACAAATAGAAACCTGGTTTCAACTCTAGTAATATTTGGCCAAAACAGCGGACCGGCTTAAACTCAAGTGGTACTGTTTCTCATTGATTCATTGCCTTCTAGATCTTTTCCTCATTTTCTCGTTAGCCCTGAGTGTTAGCTCTGTCTTTGTGATGATATCTGGTGATATCTTCTTGGTAGTCGATTAATTTGATGTGTTGTAATTCTGCTTCTACTTATTTCCTTTCTCATTTGCCTTTTATCGTCGAGGTGAGATGTAGTTTGCGGTCTTTTGCTCTTCTGACGGCTTCTCCTACCGTTATACTTCCTTGTATTTGTCATACTCTATCAATCCATCCGTTCATGTCGGTTATTGATTCTAGTTTTCTCCTTGAGTTTGTTCAAGGCTCTTTCTGTCGCATTTTGATATATATCTCTTATCACGTGCTTCTTTATGGATTTTAATGGCGGAGATTATTCCTATATTTTGTTTTTCTTAATCCTTCGTTTCTACAGACTGTTTCCTGTCATGCGTCTGATGCATTTCTATTTTTTGTGGATATTTTCTGATTTTTCAGAAGTAAGGTGTAAGACAGGGGTGCGTACTATCCCCCTACTGTTTATTACATACATGGGCTATATAGCCAAGTTAGCCAATTCATCAGAGACAGGGGTGCGTACTATCCCCCTACTGTTTATTACATACATGGGCTATATAGCCAAGTTAGCCAATTCATCAGAGACAGGGGTGCGTACTACCCCCCTACTGTTTATTACATACATGGGCTATATAGCCAAGTTAGTCAATTCATCAGAGACAGGGGTGCGTACTATCCCCCTACTGTTTATTACATACATGGGCTATATAGCCAAGTTAGCCAATTCTTCAGAGACAGGGGTGCGTACTATCCCCCTACTGTTTATTACATACATGGGCTATATAGCCAAGTTAGCCAATTCATCAGAGACAGGGGTGCGTACTACCCCCCTACTGTTTATTACATACATGGGCTATATAGCCAAGTTAGTCAATTCATCAGAGACAGGGGTGCGTACTATCCCCCTACTGTTTATTACATACATGGGCTATATAGCCAAGTTAGCCAATTCTTCAGAGACAGGGGTGCGTACTATCCCCCTACTGTTTATTACATACATGGGCTATATAGCCAAGTTAGCCAATTCATCAGAGACAGGGGTGCGTACTATCCCCTACTGTTTATTACATACATGGGCTATATAGCCAAGTTAGCCAATTCATCAGAGACAGGGGTGCGTACTATCCCCCTACTGTTTATTACATACATGGGCTATATAGCCAAGTTAGTCAATTCATCAGAGACAGGGGTGCGTACTATCCCCCTACTGTTTATTACATACATGGGCTATATAGCCAAGTTAGCCAATTCTTCAGAGACAGGGGTGCGTACTATCCCCCTACTGTTTATTACATACATGGGCTATATAGCCAAGTTAGCCAATTCATCAGAGACAGGGGTGCGTACTATCCCCCTACTGTTTATTACATACATGGGCTATATAGCCAAGTTAGCCAATTCATCAGAGACAGGGGTGCGTACTATCCCCCTACTGTTTATTACATACATGGGCTATATAGCCAAGTTAGCCAATTCATCAGAGACAGGGGTGCGTACTATCCCCCTACTGTTTATTACATACATGGGCTATATAGCCAAGTTAGCCAATTCATCAGAGACAGGGGTGCGTACTATCCCCCTACTGTTTATTACATACATGGGCTATATAGCCAAGTTAGCCAATTCATCAGAGACAGAGCTGATCAACGAACTTCTTTTTGCAGACGATCAAGTACTAATAAATGGAGAAAATAGAAGACCTGCAAGAACACTTAATAGGCTCAACAGCACAGGCATAAAATACAAAAATGAAAATCAACATCAACAAAACAGAAATCATGAATATCGCAAAAGAGAAACAGAACATCAACATAACTATAGACGGCAGGGAATTAAAACAAGTAGAGGAATTTATATACTTAGGAAATCTAGTGACAATCGACAATTCACAAACATCAGAAAAAGATTAAAGATACAACAAAGCTTGTCAAATCATTGAACGGCTATCATCGCTATTATCAAACAAGGAAATAACTTTCGAGGCAGAACGGGCAATCTAGAATTATTAAAAAATAAAAAAGGTATGTAAGAAGCTTTACGTGACAAGTGGACGACACAGACTAAACAACGTTTCGGCTCAATAGGCCTTCATCAGGAACAAACAATAAAAACACACACACACAAATTAATAACGAAACAACCAAAACAAAAACAATCGAAATGTGTTAAAGAAAACAACAACAAAAAGTAAAACTATCCTGTCAAATCCAAAATCTTGTGTGTGTGTTTTTATTGTTTGTTCCTGATGAAGGCCTATTGAGCCGAAACGTTGTTTAGTCTGTGTCGTCCACTTGTCACGTAAAGCTTCTTACATACCTTTTTTTATTTTTTAATTTTTCCTCATATTCAGCTTTACTGCAGCTTCGCATTTTTATGCCTTAACCCAATCTAGAATTAGCTCTTCTACCTGCACTTCAATGGATTCTCCGCACCTCACGCCAGGCTGCACTTATCACTTCTACCCGTCTCTCCTGTGACAGTATAGTACATACTTTCTAACATATCACCCTTACCAATGCGAGGTGATCACAATCATTCACCGCTACCATCCCATTCTCTCCTCCGACTCCACCACCCGTCTACTCTTCCCCGACCCTCCTTTAGTGGCCTTTATGCGTGATTGCAACCTCCGTGACATGCTTGTCAGGAACCGCCTTCCTGCCACCCCCCCCCCTCCCCAGCCATCGTGAACGATCCGTTGCAATTGCAATCAATGTAAAACTTGCAACCACGTCCTCCGGACAGATACGGTTCTATTCCCTAATTGCCATTTTGAGATCAGAGGAGGACTCACTTGTACATCGCGTAACATTATCAATGCCATCATATGTAAGCGATGTAGAATGACCTACATGGGCGCAAAACTGGACGCCGTCTCAGATTAAGTTATCGGAAACATCTGTATGATATCACTGGAGATGCAGGCACTCCATTAGCTTCCCACGTATACTCTAAGATACATCAAGGTAAGGAAGATGTTGTAATTCCCGGCCTGTTGTCGTTTTTCTCTGACAGCTGCAGCCGATTCACTTTAGAGAATCGGCTGATCGCACGTATGGGTTGCCTCACCCCACGGGGCATCAATGTATACAATTCTCACGGGTAATCTATTACCCCTCTCTCTCTCCTCTTATCTTCTTTCACTCCTATCTTCCTTCCGTTTCCCCATCCCCACCTTCTCTTCTCCTTTCCTTCATCTCCTGCTCTAGTTTTGGCATCTCACACCCTGATGTGATCTCCCCAAGCTATATTCAGAGTCAATATGACGTATCTGCAAGTACGCTGACACCCTTCCACAGGAACCATGATCCCTTTTTACAAACTTACATTTATAATTATAGTAGCACTGCTATTGTTTGCCTGTTCTCCATCTTACATTTATTATCCCTTATCAATAAATATTCTGCCACTTTATATCCCATTTTCCCCTCTTTTTTCTCCTTATAGCTCCATATATTTCCTCCAGCATCCCGCTATCGCACTTCCTTTATCGCCCTGGTACCTCAGCATTGTCGGGCTTTATTTATTTCTTTTCACTCCATATATACACTTCCTGTCTGGTGATTACCCATGTCACGCTTGACTGCCTGCCTATAACACCCCATTCTACCACCTTGTAATCTCGTTTGACTTCTCCTCGTCTAATCACTTGAATGATTTTTACCACTCTCACCCCTCCCCCAACCTTTTACCCTACTCTCCTGCGTTACTCTTGATTCACAACCATCTACTCGCTTGGAGCTTTTGGATCTTGCCTCAGTTAAGTCTCGCTTTAATTGTATATATGTATATTTAGCTTACTAATTTTCACATATTATTTATTTTTATCCTCCTATATGTAGCACATCTCTCTTTCATTTCATCATTTCATCTCTTATCCCTCTTTTTATTTTTCTTTGATTTAACTGCCCCGCTCATCCTAAATGCAGCAGAGTTAATCTTTATTTCTTTGTTCGTTTGTGTTGTTCCCGTTCTCTGAGGAAGACCGCATGTAACCCGAAACGTCAGTATTCTCTTGTGTTTCTGTTTTGTAAATCTGGCACTATACCTTGTAGAAGTGTACGTAACACACCACTACTTGATTCTCCTATCAGTTTTACCGCAGCACTGCAGTTATTTGTCAGTTCTCTACTTCAGTTTATTCATTTTATTTCTCTTGTCTATTCTGTTACCCGTTTATAGTAAGAAAACAGAAGTAATGGTTATATCGAAGAAACAATCACCACCATCATGCAGCATAAAAATAAATGAGACAAATCTGAAACTAGTGCAACGTTTCAAATACATGGGCACAATAATAACATCAGATGGGAGATGCACCACAGAAATAAAAAGCAGAATAGCTCAGGCCAAAATAGCATCTCAGAAAGTGAAAAATATCTTATGCAACAAATCTATGTCAATAAAAATGAGAAAGAGAGTTTATCGGTGCTATATAGAACCAATTCTGACCTATGGAAACGAATCATGGACAGTAGACAAACAAATAAAAAGACGATTAGAGGCCACAGAGATGGGATTTCTCAGAAGAATGTTGAAAGTTCCCTAGACAGATAAAAAGACCAATGAGGAAGTTCTCAAAGAGGCCAACACAAAAAGGGAGCTCTTAAAAAACATCAGAAAGAAGCAATCAACATTTTTCGGGCACATCATGAGAAGAGGAAAGTTGGAATACTTGGTAACAACTGGCAAAATAAAAGGAAAGAGAGATCGCGGGCGACAAAGAGAGAAAATACTGGATAGCTAGATGTCATGGCATGGAAAACAGTCAACAACAGAACTGATACGATGCACTGTAGATAGAAGGTTGTGGAGGGACATGATCACCTACGCCAACCGGTATGGCACATGATGATGATGATTCTGTTACATTTCTCCTGCCAGATCTATTATATGATTTTTTTTCTCTATTTATTCTGTTGTATTTCTTCTGTCTATTCTGTTATATTTATTATGACAATTCTGTTACATATTTTCTGTCTATCCTGTTACATTTCGTCTGTTAATTCTGCTGTATACTCTCTCCTGTTTATTCTGTTGATTAATTTCGCTGTTTAAATATTTTGTTTTCCATGTATCGTTTGTCCAACTAATCATTCTTATTATAAACGCTAATCTTATTTATTCTATCTTATTGACATAACTTGTCTCTTTCTCTGACCTCCTTCTCGGGCAACTCCGGTAACAGCTTTCAGCTTTTCAATCACCAGTAACATGACATTGAATGAATGTCGTCACTTCCAATGTTCATCACACACCAAGAGAAGCTCAGATTGAAACGTCCAATCGCCGATCTTTGTCACTCTCGTTCCGATTCCTTAAACCAAAATTATGAAATATCACACAGGCACGGGCATCCACTTTCATCTCTTACTTCTTCTTCTCATTCATCATCATTGAGTGCCGTCTCCGCATCGAAGGTTGACTACCATGGAGCGCCATTCCGATCTGTCTCTCCCTTTGATTATGCATGTTGTCATAGACTGACTTGTCCATCTTTTGATGTTACTCGTCCATGTTAGTCTTTGTCTGCCTCTACCTTTTTTACCTTGCATTTTCATTCCAAGATTACTTATAGTAGGTTGTGTTTTTTAACATTGCCCAAAAATCTAATTTGTCTTGTTTGAACTTTGTTTAGTAGTTCTCTTTTCAGTTTTAGTTGTTTTAAGACTTCATCCTTTGCTTTCTTTTATTTCCATCCAATTCTTCATAATCTTCTATAAATTTTCATTTCAAAGGCTTCAATTTTCAGTTCTGTTTTCTTGTCTAATGCCTATGTTTCTGCACCATACATGAATGTTGAGAAGATGTAACATTTTGCTATTATTAGTTTTAGCCCTGGTGTTATTTGCTTTGATGTTAGTATATTTTTCATGTGATTTACTTGTTGCAATTCCTAATCTTTTATTTATTTCACTTGTATATATTCCATCACTGGTTATAGTATGTTCAAGGTAGTTGTAGCTCTGAACTCTCTCCAAGTCTATTCCTTATCATTAGTTGTTTATTAACTACTATAAAGAAGATGGAGCCTAGACGGAATGCTGAGTGATTAGTGCGCTCGCGAACTGATAAGAAAGGTCAGTGTGCACTTCTCAATTCCCAGAAACGGCTGATTTTTTTTTTTTTTTTTGGGGGGGGGAAGAGAAGACTCCGGAGTTCACCCAGTCTCTAAAAATGGATGTGAGTGATTTATCTGGGAAGCGAAGACGATCTGAACAACAGAAATGGAATCCAGTGGTCACTGACCAAGCAACTTGATGATTTAGACTTTGCTGATGATATAGCTCACCTATCACACAACCATCAACAGATGCTGTTGTCCTATTGTCCATGATTCACATCCATATATTAAGACTGTCTCCACATAACATTTTGTGGCGATTCATGATTGTACAAAGAAGTTATGACGGTGGATTTATGTTGCCTTCCGTCGGTTTGTTTACGGTTGGCTCCGCTAGCCTTTGACTAAAAAGTCTCACCCACAAGGCAGTGGGGTTGTTTTACTTCAGGGTACCCTCCCATAGCTTTTTACTCTCCCGAGCTTACCTGCAAGGCAGCAGGGCAGCCACAGGTTGTACTGTTTACTGCATACAGTAGCAGGTAAAATTACCTGACCTGACAGAAGGACCACGTTCTGTGGTTTTACAGAAGAATGTTGAGAATACCATGGACAGCCAAGAAGAGTAATGAAAATGTTATGAAAGAGGTCAAATCAAAAAGAGAGCTAATTTCCAATATTAGGAAGAAACAATCATCATTTATTTTTTGGCCATGTAATGAGAAGAGAACGACTGGAATATATTGTAACAACTGGAAAAATTGAAGGACGAAGAGATAGAGGGAAGCAAAGAGAGAAAATACCAGACAGCTTAAGAAAATGGCCTGGCAGAAGGTCAACAACAAAAATGATAAAGAACTGTCGAGATCGAAAGTTGTGGAGAGAGATGATCACCTACGCCAGTAGGCCCGGTACATGATGATGATCAACAGATGCAAGATTAAATTAGCATACTTGATGAGAGATCACAACAGATGAGAGTGAAAATAAATATAAATAAGACCAAAATGATGAGAATTAATGCAGTTGGCAATAACCAAATAAATATAGGAGAAATGCCTCTACTAGACGTACCATCTTATATATATCTGGGCAATAATATAGACAAAGAGAGAAGAACAGAAAATGATACCAAAATAAGGACATCAAAAGCAAGAGGAGCTTTTGTTGCACCGGGAAACATATGGAAGTTCAAAGAAATTAGGTTCAATACCAAGAGGAAGACCAAAGAATTCTTGGAGAAGACAGAAGCAGAAATGAAGATGATGGGTAAGACATGGAACGATCTTAAAGAATAGCAAGAAACAGAACGGCTTGGATAGTGTTTGTTGAAGACCTTATGCTCCACAGGGAGCTGAAAAGTAGAAGAAGAAGAGACGATGAACCGGGACGATACCGAACACATCACTCATAAACTTGTTCTTGTCATGTAAAAACACTAGCACCATATTCCCCACATGCATAGCAAGTTTGGAGAGGAACCTCTCTCGCTACATAACAAATCCAGTTCACTAAATACATAATATTTTATTTGAATGTACCTCCAAACAATTTTGACATAGTAGTCTCTTTGGATCAATGTTTTTTTTTTTCGTAAATGGCTAATGTGTGACAATTCGACAAAACATTTTCAGTGATGTCCCTCCATACCGACAGATGCTGAGACAAGCTTTAGTCTGTAGAAAGTACTGTTCAGTCTACTAATGTCTCGTAAAAAAAAAAAGGTAAACGGCCCCCATCACGCCAAGTGGCGTATAGGAAATATGGTGTCAGTTACCATAATTTTGACAGACCATCGACACATGATTTTTGGGGTAATGTGGTCGGTATTACGCCCATGCCGCTTTACTTTCCCAGAAAAAAAAATCCGGTACCCATTAAAGGCTGGGTGAACCTGGAAGCCGTCGATCAGGATCGAACCAGACCTCTTGTCCTTTCTAGTCCAGTTCACTAACCACTGAGCCATCACTGCTCCCACTAATGTCTTGTACTAAGACGAAATGCAACGCCTGTTTTGGTCGTTCCAGATGTGATAATACCTGTAAAGTAGACATGTAATCACACGCACCTAACCTAACATATTCACGTCATTTATTTTTTAACCACAAATAAAAATCCAGAAAATGTATGCAAGAAACGACATTGCAGATAAAGATAATACTTCAGGCGAACGAATGATAGATTTTATTCTCTATCAAAAATGTCTTTACAAAAATAACTCTGAAGGCGGAGATAGGATCCAAGTGCCTAAACATCTACTTTTTCTACGCTCCCATAAAGTCTAATTAATCCCATAGCTTTATATCTTTTAGATCTTATACTCTGGAACTAAAGTTTAGATAATTTAATTAAGTAATTTCCGCAAGCCAGTTGGTTTTTTTTCTTTCAGATTTCTTTGATCATAATTTCCCCTGTGAGATTTTCAGTCTTCGTGGCATTGACCTCTGATATTCCTGTAATTGATTTGCTGCAGCACTGATCAGATTTTGATTTGTCTGCAGCACTGATCAGATTTTGATTTGTCTGCAGCACTGATCAGGTTTTGATTTGTCTGCAGCATGCTCACTACCACATAGAAAATGTAACGCTGATAACGTTTCAGAGGAACAGAAGATAAAGTCAAATCAGTTGATTTATCACAGGAAATTGAACTTGGATGATGAAGCTTAACTTAAAAAGAGAAAACATTTTCTTCATTCGCGGTGTCGTTTGACTTCACTCACTGCTGCTTGTTTTAATATAGCACTTTAGTTATAATCTTCATCGAGACAGAGAGGTTGTGGGTTCAAATCCCGGTTGGTTGGGATTTTTATTATGATTTCTCTCTGCGGCAACCACCCCTGGCCTTAGCAGCGAGGCCCGGCTTGAAGCGTCAATTACTCATAGCCGGGAAAAAAATATGACTACCTCCGAAATCAGAGTTATCTGCCTGTACGGCGAGGGACCCTGTGCACACGGCTGCCAGGGAAAAATGGATTAACACGCAAAATTCAGTTCCTAGTCTCTAGGGACTTCGTCAGAGTTGAAAGCTGGCGAACAAAGAAGAAGACGTGGTGCAGCATTTTTAGGCGGCGATGTCAGGAGTCTGGTACGCTTCACTCAGTTTTAAAAATGATTTTGTGTTTCAGTTTGTGATCATCATCATCATCATCAAGTAGCATCTTTGTTGGCGTAGGTGATCATGTCTCTCCACAACTATTGATCTCGACATTTATTTATCATTTTTGCTGTTGATCTTCTGCCACGCCATTCACTTAAGCCGTATGGTATCTTTTCTCTGCTTCTCTCTATCTCTTCGTCCCTCAATTTTCCCACATTGTACAATATATTCCAGCTGTTCCCTTCTCGTTACATGGCCAAAGAGTGATGATTGTTTCTTCCTAATATTGAATATTGTCTCCCTTTTGGCTTTGACCTCTTTCATAACGTTTTCATTACTTTTATTAGCTGTCCATGATATTCTCAACATTCTTCTGTAAAACCACATTTCTACAGACTCCAGTGATTTTCTTTTCTGTTGTCCTTTTGTCCATGTCCATATGATAAGATTGACACCACATAACATTTAATAACTCCTTTGTGATAATAAACACAAAATGTAAAATGTGTTGACTAAGGTAAATATTTATGTGTTGATGAAATGTTAGTACAATTATGCTCGTTACTGAAAGATTAAATAGTGGAAGATTTGAGAATTTACAGCTGCAGTTTTCAATTTTCTTTGTAACCTCTAGAAAAGTCTTTATTTTTTAAAATAT